>CM050323.1:154715085-154741951 GCA_027475135.1 Bactrocera correcta
TGTGCGATACACAGATCGGGCAACAGGAAGTATCGGAATACCTGCATTTTTATAATCATCAAAACGATAAATCGCAATTGCCCACGAATGTGGCATTTGCCATAAACCATACGCTAAAAAAATAAGTAGCGCAGCAACATCAAATTGATGACTTACGGCTGTGTAGCCAATCACAGGTGGACTAGCTCCAGAAATACTACCAATAATGGTCTGATGAATAGAGGTACGTTTCGTCCATAGACTATAAAAACCTACATAAACGACAAAGCCAATGATCGCAAATGAAAATGAATAAGGATTTACCCAAAACCATAGAATACCAAATCCAATGATGCCAAGAATAAAAGCAAAAATGAGAGCAGTACTCGGAGAGACGGTTTTTTTAACTAGGGCTCTGTTTTGTGTGCGCTCCATTTTTTGGTCAATGTCTTGATCAATCACATTATTGACCACACAACCTGAAGCAACAACAAATGTTGTACCTAGAAGGGTAAGAATGAGTAAGAGGAAATCTACATGGCCTTGGGCGGCTAAGAAGAAGCCGCCCAAAGTGGTAATGAAATTACCAAACAGAATTCCTGGTTTTGTCAGGAATAGATACTTTTTCAGCATGACAACCAGTTTAGATCATCATGTTGAAATGTAGATAATTCATAATCCATACAGAACCAACAAGCAAGATAGCAATACATAGAACTGTATAAATGAACGCGATTAGGTTCCAGCGCTGTTCAGAAGATGTATTCATATGTAAGAAGAATACAAGTTGTACAAGCACCTGAGCCACAGCAGTGATTCCGATCACAGTCATTAAAAGACCACGGCCAAAGCCTCCAGCCATCACCATTCCAAAAGGAATGATAGTTAATACGACTGATAAAATGAAACCAATCGTATACTGCTTGAAGTTACCATGTGACGCGCCAGCAGAATTATGATCATGACTCATTAGAGAACTCCCATTAAGTATACGACGCTGAATACACAGATCCATACGATGTCAAGGAAGTGCCAGAACAAGCTTAGACAAGCTAGACGACGTGTGGTTGGTAAAGTCAGACCTTTAGTTTTGATTTGATATATCAAAACAAGCATCCAGACCAAACCAGAAGTTACGTGGATACCGTGTGTCCCAACCAAAGTAAAGAATGCAGATAAAAATGCACTCGTACCAGGTCCATGCCCTGAATGAACTAAATGATGGAATTCATAAAGTTCCATACCAATGAATGTTGCACCAAAAACAAATGTGATAAAAAGCCACATAATTACTTGGTTAACATTTTTCTTGTATGAAGCCAGAACTGCAAAACCAAAAGTCACAGAAGAGATCAAGAGAGCAAAAGTTTCTGTTAAAACAAAACCTAATGATTCACTGAACAAATCATGTGCAGTTGGAGTGCCTGGTGGAACATGACTGCTTAATACAGCGAACGCGATGAAGAGTGTACCGAATAAAATCAAGTCACTCATCAAGTAGGTCCAGAAACCAAAGACCGTTAAATCGGTATCATCATGTTCATGATGACCATCGTGTCCGTGGTTGTCGTGATGAAGTACTTCAGCCATATCCTTAGTCCTTCTTCAAGTGTTTTTCAAGTAACGCATAGCGTTCATTTTCAATGCGCTCAACTTCTGCTGCTGGTACATAGTAATCCACTTCTTTTGTGAATGAACTACGGATCAAGCTTACAATTGAAGCAATGAAACAAACTACAACGAGCCACCAGATATGCCAGATTAAAGCAAAGCCCATTGTTGTAATGAACATCGCAATTACAAAACCAGCAGCACGGTCGGTTGGCATATGAATATCTTCATATTTGGTATTACGTGCGTAGGCTATGCCATTCTCTTTATCTACCCAGAATGCATCTACACCGTTACCATTTGGAACATGTGCAAAGTTATAAAATGGAGCAGGAGAAGAAGTAGACCATTCTAAAGTACGGCTATCCCATGGGTCGCCAGTATGGTCCATATTTTGATGACGTTGTAAGAAGCCAACAATGATTTGCATTAAGAAACATGCAATACCAATTGCAACCAACACAGCACCAAAAAGTGCAATAGCCAAATACGGATCCCATTCAGGGTTGTCATATGTATTCAAACGACGTGTCATACCCATGAAACCGAGGATATACAATGGCATGAATGCAAAATAGAAACCAAAGAACCAGAACCAGAATGCTGCTTTACCCCAAGCTTCATTGAGCTTCCAACCAAACATTTTTGGCCAGTAGAAAATGATGCCCGCAAACATACCAAATACAACACCACCAATAATTACGTTATGGAAGTGAGCAATCAGGAATAATGAGTTGTGAACCAGAAAGTCTGCTGGTGGTACAGCCATTAGAACGCCAGTCAAACCGCCAATACCAAAAGTCACTAGGAAGCCAAGTGTCCAGAGCATCGGTGTTTCGAACGAAATACGCCCTTTGTACATGGTAAATAACCAAGAGAAAATTTTCACCCCTGTAGGGATTGCAATAATCATGGTCATAATACCGAAGAACGCGTTAACGTTTGCACCTGCACCCATGGTAAAGAAGTGGTGTAACCACACAACGAATGCCAATACAGTAATTGCAATCGTTGCATATACCATTGATTTATAACCAAACAATGCCTTGCGAGAGAAGGTTGCAACAATCTCTGAATACAAACCAAATGCAGGTAATACCAAGATATATACTTCAGGGTGACCCCATGTCCAGATCAAGTTCACATATAGCATCGGACTACCGCCAAGCTCATTTGTGAAGAAATGGAAACCAAAGTAACGGTCTAGCGTTAACATGGCAAGGGTTGCTGTTAAGACAGGGAATGATGCAATGATCAAAACCGCTGTACATAATGATGTCCATGTGAAAATTGGCATGTCCATCAATTTCATGCCTGGCGCACGCATTTTAATGATGGTCACAAAGAAGTTTACACCAGATAAAAGCGTACCAAGACCTGAGACCTGCAGTGCCCAGATATAGAAATCGACCCCAACACCAGGAGAGTATTGAATACCAGAAAGAGGAGGGTATGCCATCCAGCCTGTAGCAGCAAACTCACCGAGTACGAGAGATGCCATCATCAAGCCAGCCGCACCAGCAAACAACCAGAAACTTAAAGAGTTAAGTAGCGGGAATGCAACGTCACGTGCACCAATTTGGAGTGGTACAGAGATATTCATCATACCCACAACAAGACCCATCGCGACGAAGAAGATCATGATCACGCCATGCGCGGTAAAGATCTGGTCGTAATGGTCTGGATGTAAGTAACCTTCACCGCCACCTTTAGCAAGGAACAGTTGAAGACGCATCATAATTGCATCGGCGAAACCACGCAAAAGCATGACGACAGATACAAGGATGTACATAATACCAATTTTTTTATGGTCTACTGTAATAAACCATTCTTTCCAGAGGTAACCCCATTTTTTGAAGTAGGTGATACCGCCTAGAACTGCAATTGCACCAATAGCCATTAAGACCATTGTCACTAGTACAATTGGCTCTTTAGGGATTGAGTCCCATCCGAGTTTACCTAATAACAACATGGCTTATTCCTCTACAGAAGCAGTTGCATGTGCATTAGCAGCATGAGCTTGCGAACCATGTTCAGCAGTAGCTGAATGATCAGCTCCGTGATAGTTGCTCATATATCTGTTAATGACAGTTTCAAACAATTTTGGTTCAACTGAAGAATAGTAAGTCACAGGATGTGGCTTATTCGGGAACGGTTTCATTGCTTCAGCTTTCGCTAAGGCTTCTGCATCACCTGCAGCTTGTGCACGATGTACAAGCGCTTCAATTTGATGCTTAGAACGATCACCGTCTTTAAGCGTTGCAAGTTCAGCTTGATCAAGTGTACCTTTCTGAATTGCTTCAGGGTTAACACCGGTACCTTTACCTGCTTTAACTGCATCTACCCATTGTGTAAATTCAGCTTCAGTCACACTATATGCTTTAAAATGCATTTGTGAGAAACCATAACCTGAATAGTTAGATGACATGCCACGGAAAACACCTGGCTGATCTGCCATTAAGTGTAAGTGAGTTTGCATGCCAGCCATCGCATAGATCTGACCGCCTAACTGTGGAATGAAAAAAGAGTTCATTGTAAAGTTAGAAGTGATCTTAAAGCTTAACGGGGTTTTTTCTGGGAAGCGTACTTCATTTACCGTTGCGATGTTTTGTTCAGGATAGATAAAAATCCATTTAAACTGTTCAGCAATAACCTGAATAGTTAAAGGTGCTTTATCTGATTCTAAAGGACGGTAAGGGTCGTACTTGTGGGAGCCCCACCAAGTTAACCAAGCTAGAATACCAATAATAATGACAGGGACACCCCAAACTACAATTTCAATTGCAGTAGAATGCGCCCATGTAGGTTTATAGTCTGCATCTTTATTCGACGCGCGATATTTCCAACTAAACCATAATGCCATGATTACTGATGGAATGACCACCAATAACATAAGGTAGATCGCAGTCATCATCAAGTTACTTTGACCTTGACCTACTGGACCTTTTGAGTTTAGAAGTACCATATCACCACCACACCCAGTTAAGAGTGCAGCAATCGTAGATAAAGACAATACAGCTAAAATCGTTTGTCTCATTTTACAACCTCGGTGAAGAGTCCCATTCCCTCATAAAATTCGGGATAGCGATAAAAGTGTCGCATGATGGAGAAGAATCTTTTCTATTGAATATAGAAAGACAATATTTCTCAATCATGAGACACCGCTACGTTGTAGGGCATTATGCCTGATATCGACAAACTAAGCTATATATAAAGTGGCTTTAAATGGCTGTAATAAAACCTGTTTTTTTTACTTGGAATTTAATGCGATTTATTTTTAATTATATATTTTTCAAATACTTATATTTGAGAAAGGAGTGATTGATCACTCCTTTATTTATTTGGAAATATCAATCACTTTTGTTTTTGCTAATCTGTCATGTAAGCTATTGTTTCCCTTGGAAAAAAACATAACAATATCAACGATAAAAACAATACCAATGAGAGGGAACAAGCTTACAAACTGAGAAAGAGCAACGAACAAAAAAGAGCGTATAAAAAAAGCTCTAAATTGACCGACCAGCTTGTGAGAAGTTGCATCCACAATTTGCAATTTAAAAATCTTTTTTCCGATAGATTGCCCACTTTTTGAAATCAGCATATTTTGCACAAAAAGTAAGCCAAGTGTGTAGGCTAACAACGCAATAGGTACCCAAGATGGCATATTGTTTGACATGGCCTCAGCAATTTTAATTTGCTCATCTACACCAAAGCTATTGGCTTGTTGTATTAAATCTTTTGGAAGGAAAATTAGCGTCACAAGAATTTGTGGCAATACAAATAAGAGAAGATCTACAAGTTTTGCAGAAATACGTTTACCTGTACTTGCTGGAGTTACTATATTTTTGCTATTAACCTGAATATGACTGATCACATCATTTTGTTGCGATACAGGAGAGGTTAATGTAGGGCTTGTTTGTGAAAAACTCTGAGGTTGAAAAACAAGTTTACCTTGAGTTAATTCTCCTAAAGCTTTCCATTCACTCATGCCTTCATGCCAAGCTAAACGGTTAATAAAACCTGTTGGCTTGCTAGCATTTGATTAAGTTGTTCTAAGGTATATGGTCCAGCTTGTTGATTATTACGTGCCAGGTAAATTTGCATAAGTCTTCAATCTCAACATCTAATGATGAAAAAAGACCCACGTGTGGTGGGTCTTTTTCTTATAAAAGTCAGGCTTGCTTTGTTTTCTCTTCGGCAAGGAAGAACCAAGTATCTAACACCGAATCGGGATTAAGTGAAACAGATTCAATCCCTTGTTCCATTAACCATTTTGCTAGATCTGGATGGTCTGATGGGCCTTGTCCACAGATACCCACATATTTTCCAGCTTTACGACAAGCATGAATCGCCATTGAAAGTAATGCTTTTACTGCTGGATCGCGTTCATCAAATAAATGAGATACGATACCAGAGTCACGATCTAGGCCTAAGGTTAACTGAGTTAAATCATTTGAACCGATTGAGAAACCATCGAAATGTTCAAGGAATTGCTCGGCCAATAGTGCGTTAGTTGGAAGTTCGCACATCATGATTACTTTTAAGCCGTTTTCGCCACGTTTAAGACCATTCAGAGCAAGTAATTCAATTACACGTTTAGCTTCTGCAACTGTACGTACGAATGGAATCATGATCTGAATATTGGTCAAGCCCATTTCATCACGTGCTTTTTTCAAGGCGCGACATTCAAGCTCAAAACAGTCACGGAAGTTGTCAGATACATAACGACTTGCACCACGGAAGCCAAGCATCGGATTTTCTTCTTCAGGCTCGTATAATTTTCCGCCAATTAGGTTGGCGTACTCATTCGATTTAAAGTCTGACATACGAACAATCACTGGCTTGTCAGCAAAAGCTGCCGCCAATGTTGAAATGCCTTCGACTAACTTTTCAACATAAAAGTCGATAGGAGAGGTATATCCAGCAGTACGTGCAAGCACAGCAGCACGAGTTTCACGTGGTAAGCTATCAATGTTTAATAATGCTTTAGGATGTACGCCAATCATGCGGTTGATAATGAACTCAAGACGTGCAAGACCAATACCTTCATTTGGAATTTGAGCAAAGTCAAATGCGCGGTCTGGATTACCGACATTCATCATGATTTTGAACGGAAGTTTAGGCATAGACTCAATAGAGTTGCGTTGCACTTCAAAATCAAGTGAACCTTCATAAATAAAGCCAGTATCACCTTCTGCACAAGAAACAGTCACTTCTTGTCCCCAGTTAATACTTCAGTTGCATTACCGCAACCAACAATAGCAGGTACACCAAGTTCACGCGCAATAATTGCAGCGTGACAAGTACGACCACCGCGGTTGGTGACAATCGCTGCCGCACGTTTCATCACAGGTTCCCAATCTGGATCTGTCATATCTGAAACGAGAACACACCATCTTGGACTTTATCCATTTCCTTGATAGAGCTCACAATACGAACCTTACCAGAACCGATACGTTGACCGATTGAGCGACCTTCACAAACGACTGTACCACGTTGCTTAAGTAGGTAACGCTCCATTGTGCCAACGTTTTGACGGCTTTTTACAGTTTCAGGACGTGCCCGAACGATATAAATTTGACCATCATCACCATCTTTTGCCCACTCGATGTCCATTGGTGCCCATAATGGTCTTCAATGATCATGGCTTGTTTAGCGAGTTCTTGTAGTTCGTGATCATTCAGTGCAAATTGTTGACGGTCTTGTTTTTCTACATCAACCACAACAACTGATTTACCTGCTGAACCTTCTTCACCATAAATCATTTTCTGGTGTTTAGAGCCAAGATTACGGCGTAATACAGAGTGTTTACCATTTTTAAGTAATGGTTTTGATAAATAAAATTCATCAGGGTTGACAGCACCTTGTACGACCATTTCACCAAGACCATAAGATGCAGTAATAAACACGACATCACGGAAACCAGATTCAGTGTCCAGTGTAAACATTACGCCTGCAGCACCTGTTTCAGAGCGAACCATGCGTTGCACACCCGCTGAAAGCGCAACAACATCATGTGCAAAACCCTTTGGTGAACACGATAAGCGATTGCACGGTCATTATATAATGATGCAAAAACTTCCTTGATCGCGATTAAAACATTGTCAATTCCACGAATGTTGAGGAAAGTTTCTTGTTGACCTGCAAAAGAAGCATCAGGTAGATCTTCTGCAGTCGCAGATGAACGAACGGCAACCGCGATTTCAGGGGTTTCCGTTAGAAAGTGCGTTAAAAGCTTCGCGTACTTCTTTTTCAAATTCTGGAGTAAGAGGAGTTTCGATAATCCATTGACGAATTTTTGCGCCTGATTCAGCCAATGCATTCACGTCTTCTACATTGAGTTTTGCAAGTTCTGCTTGAATTTTAGCGTTGAGTCCACTTTGATCGAGGAATTCACGATAAGCAGCTGCAGTTGTCGCAAAACCACCAGGTACAGATACACCAGATTGGATAAATGGCTGATCATTTCACCCAAAGATGAGTTTTTCCCACCTACGAGTTCGACATCGTGCTTCCCTAATTTTTCTAGACCGATTACGCGCGCTTCCAAAGTTTTTACTCCACATTTCCAGTATTAATTACTATCTTGGCATGAAGACATGATTTAATTTGCTTAGATTTTTGATTTTTACTAAGCGACAGTCATGTAAGATCAGTTTACTATAAAGATTATATAGCACTTAGACAAATATTTAAGGAGAATTTTCATGTCTGAAGGAAAACTCATTAAGCGTAGCGTGTTCTTTATTTCGGATGGAACAGCTATTACAGCAGAAACCCTCGGACATTCGTTACTGGCTCAATTTCCAAACGTTGATTTTGATATTCACATCATGCCGTATATCACGACTGAAGAAGCAGCAATGAATATTGTAGAAGAGATTAACCAGTGCCAGTCACGTGATGGAACTTTGCCTTTAGTGTTTGATACTTTGGTCGATCCGAATGTTAGAGAAATCATTAATACGTCTAAAGCAGTCAATCTGGATGTATTTGAAGGTCTGATCAGTAAGCTAGAACAGGTGCTTGGAACACCGCCTACAACTTTAGTCGGACAAACTCATGCAGTGACCGACTCTGAGTATTATAAGGCACGTATTGATGCAGTTCATTTTGCGTTAGACAATGACGATGGTGCTTTAACGCGCCATTATGATAAAGCTGATATTATCTTAATTGGCGTCTCTCGCTCTGGCAAAACACCTACTTCAATTTATCTCTCTTTGCAATTTGGGATTCGTGTAGCAAATTATCCGTTAACCGAAGAAGATTTAGACGATAACCGTTTACCTAAAGTTCTTAAAGAACATAAAAACAAATTGTTTGGTTTAATGATTGATGCAGAGCGTCTGGTTGCTATCCGAACTGAGCGTAAGGCCAACAGTCGTTATGCAAGCTATAGTCAGTGTCAGATGGAACTAAGAGCCGTTGAAGGTATTTTTATTTCTGAAGGTATTCCATACTTAAATGTATCAGAAATGTCAATTGAAGAAATTTCTACACGCATTCTGCAAATGACTGGGTTGAAACGTCGCATTGGCTAAATGATTCAATTTATGGAGAAATATGTTGCATCAATATTTCTCCAATTTAAGTAAGATCAATCAGATTATCTCTAAACAAATATAATACTTGAAATATTATGACAATAAGTGTACAAACCAAATGTAAATTGCGTCACATTTTAGTTTTATAATTAACAAAAGCGTAGATCTAACTTATTTCTATTTTGTCTGTAAACAGGGGGGGATGCGTATGAATCTGATGAATGCTCGTCATCTTGCTTACTACGATCTTGAATTGATGCCACATACAGCACAGCTATCTATACAGCCTCATCACCCTCCTGTACTTGGTAGCCATAACGTGAATTTTCCAAGCTCAACTCCGCTTGCAGAACTCCAAGATAAAAATAGTGAATTAGATCGACTTACTGGACTGCCTAATCAGTCAGGATTTAAAAAGCAACTTCATACCCTAATTGCATCTATTCATCAGAAAAAAAATCACAATTTTGGATTGATCCTGTTTGATTTTGACTACTTTAATCAGATCAATACTAGTCATGGTCATATTGTGGGCGATCATATTTTACAAACAATTGCTTCAAGAATTAAAAAAGTATTACCACAAGAAGTGCTTTTATCTCGTTTGGGAAGTGATGAGTTTGCGATTTTGATTCCTAATGTGTCTTCAGATATAAGTTTAATGAAGATAGGGTCACTAGTGCAGGAACAGGTTTCTTTACCTTTATATTATCGTGATCATATTATTGAAAGTAATATCAGTGCTGGAGGTGCAATTTATCCTCGTGATATTAATCAAGACGTTAATATTGTTGAAGCGGCAGATATTGCATTGTGTTATTTAAAACAATCGGGTCGTGGTGGATGTTCTATTTTTCGATCTGAAATGCTGGTTGAACAAAATATGATTGCCCAACAATTTAATTGTGCTAGACATATCTTACGTCATAATTTAGTGCGTCCCTTTTATCAGCCTAAATTTTATTTAGAAAGTGGTAAGCTTGCAGGCTTTGAAGCATTGCTACGCTGGTATGATGAAGATAATCAAATACAATTGCCAAAACTGATTAGAAATGCGTTTGAAGACTATAGTCTTGCGAGTCGTCTAAGCGAGAAGATGCAATTAAATATCTTTAAAGATATGGCAAGCTGGATCAATCAGGGCTTAGAGCTCGTTCCTGTATCCATCAATGCTGCACCAGTTGAATTTTTAAAAGATAACTATGCAGAATTATTATTAGAACGCTTAAATCAATTTGAGATTCCATATCATTTGATTGAAATTGAAATTACTGAACATTTATTAGATGATCAAGGGAAGAACTTCATTTCCCGCGCACTGGCTAAATTGAAGCAAAATGGTATTCGAATTGCTCTGGATGATTTCGGTACAGGTCATTCATCTTTGACTCGCCTCGCAAATTTGCCTGTAGACTGCCTAAAAATTGACTGTGATTTTGTACAACGTATGGGACAGGAAAAGTTTATTTCAGCGCTTGTACAATCTGTTATTTTAATGAGTAATAATCTCGGCATTGATGTGGTTGCAGAAGGTATTGAAAGCCAGGAACAGCTTGAATTATTAAAACAACAAGGGTGTGAAGTAGGACAGGGCTTTTTGTTTAGTCAGGCTTTAGCGCCTGAAAATGCTCGTGCATTATTGTCATAAATTATATATGAAAGCGCTTTTATAAATCTGAACAGACTCTATAAAAACGCTATCCTGATTTTGTAAGTCAAATAATAATTAAACTGCGTTTTTGATATCCATCAAATAACTAAAATTTTCTAAGCGTTTTTGAGTATCATAAATATCACAGGTAAAAATAAATTCATCAACCTGTACGTGTTCAAGTAAATCTTCCAAGCCAGCTTTAACAGTCGCAGGTGAACCAACTTGGGCCATCGCATAAAAGTTATTCACTGAAAGTTTTTCAGATGCACTCCATATGTGTTCCATGGATTTTACCGGTGGTTTTAACTTTAGACTTTGCCCACGCATTAACCCTAGTACCCGTTGATAAGCGCTGGTTGCTAGAAAATGTGCTTCTTCATCTGTTGGTGCGACCACAGTGGGAACACCAATCGATACATAAGGTTGCTCTAAATATTTAGAGGCTTGAAAATTCTCACGGTAAAGCTGTACTGCCTGAGACAACATACGTGGTGCAAAATGTGAAGCAAATGAATACGGAAGTCCAAGTTTGGCAGCCAGTTGTGCACTAAATAGACTCGAACCTAGAAGCCACACTGGCACATGTGTTCCATAACCTGGTGTTGCAACAATTTTTTGATGTGGCTCAGGATCATCAAAATATTTTAAGATTTCTGAGACGTCCTGTGGAAATTGATCCTCTGTTTCTTGTCGACCTCGTCGTAGTGCTCGCATGGTCACTTGATCTGTTCCTGGTGCTCGACCTAAACCAAGTTCAATTCGATGAGGATAGAGTGTTGCTAATGTTCCAAATTGTTCTGCCACAACTAAAGGTGCATGATTTGGTAGCATGACTCCGCCAGAGCCTAAGCGTAGGTGCTGGGTATTTGCCGCAAGATATCCAAGTAAAACAGCCGTAGCGGAGCTCGCAATTCCATCCATATTATGATGTTCTGCCAGCCACAAACGTCGATACCCCAGTTGTTCTGCATGTTTTGCAAGTTCTAAGGCATGATGTAAAGAAAATTGAATCGTTTGATCATCACGAACGGGCGCCAGTTCCAGAATTGAAAAGTGCGTATCTTTGAGCGTTGCCACAGACATATTGACTCTCATTTATATCGATGTTTTACGATATTATACGATAGTTTTATATCGAAAAAAAACGATAAATGCAGTGTCTTTGTAAATTTAAATGATACTCAAAAATAAAAAAACAGCATTTGATTATGCTGTTTTTGATTTGATTAGACTTAAGGATGGCGATGATGGTGACGACGATGTTTTTTCCAGCCACGCCCTTCATTTGAAGAATAACGGCGATCATCTGCTTTGTCTTTTGCAATTTTATTACCTAAGGCAGAACCACCAGCAGCACCAAGTGCAGCGCCAATATAACCACCATTGGTACCACCCATATTTCGGCCAACAGTATAACCACCCACGCCGCCTAAACCGCCACCGATTGCAGATTCTGTACGATCTCGACGATTACTTGCAGCAGCAGCACCGCCTGCACCGCCAACTGCTGAACCAATCATGGCACCTGTGTGACCACCCATTTGATTGCCTAGTGCTGTACCTACAACACTTCCTAATGCAGAAGTTGCTGCTACACGCGTGGTATTATCTGCATGAGCTGAAATTGCAACCATTGACGAACTGGCCAATACTGCACTCAATAACCAAGTGTGAATTTTCATTTTAAACTCCATGTTCTGCTCTTAGCATAACGCTTACAGAACGTTATCTATTTAATGAGATCAAATGTAACAAGACTTAAGCTAAAAAATGTGAAGAACAATCATCACATTATTGCGTTTTGGTGAGTAGATTGTGATATTTTGTTGTTTTAGCCCAGAATATGAAGGCTTATTAAAGGTTAATATATTCTTTTCTGACTTAACTTAACTCTGATTTCGATAGAGATAAGCTCAAAATGCACTCCCATTATGCGAATACAACATTCATTAGGTGAATGACCTATCTAATTTTTAATAATTAATAAAAGGTGTCATCACTAGGCGAATCCAGATCAAGTATGTCTTTTGCTGGCTAGAATCTGTAAACTATGCGCAATTTTAGGCTTTAACCTGTACCTACATGACTGATTCGTCGTAATTGTTGTCATGAGTGAGAGCAGGAATTTATTTATTGAGATTTTTCTTCCTATGAAAGAATCGCTACGTTTACGATTAGATCAATTGTGTGACCGTCATGAAGAATTAACAGCATTGTTAGCAGATGTTGAAGTTATTTCAGACAATAAACGTTTTCGTAAATTATCACGTGAACATAGTGATTTAAATGAAATTGTTGACGTGTGGAGTAAATATCGTCAAGCGGAAGAAGACATTGAAACGACCGAGTCGATGCTGAGTGATCCTGACTTTAAGGATATGGCTCAAGAAGAAATTAAAGAAAACCGTACTTTGATTGAGCAGCTTGAAGGTGATCTGAACATTCTGATGATTCCTAAAGACCCCAATGACGCCAATGCGGCTTATTTGGAAGTTCGCGCAGGAACGGGGGGGGATGAAGCTGCTATTTTCTCAGGCGATTTATTTCGCATGTACAGTAAATATGCCGAGTCTCAGGGCTGGCGCATTGAAGTACTTTCAGAAAATGAAGGTGAGCATGGCGGTTATAAGGAAGTGATTTGTCGTGTGGATGGCGATGGTGTATATGGTCGTTTAAAATTTGAAAGTGGTGCACATCGTGTACAACGTGTTCCAGCCACCGAATCGCAAGGGCGTGTGCATACCTCGGCGTGTACTGTAGCAATTTTGCCTGAGGTTGATGTCGATACCACCGTTGAAATTAATCCAGCCGATTTGCGTATTGATACTTATCGTGCTTCTGGTGCTGGTGGTCAGCATATTAACAAGACTGACTCGGCTGTTCGTATCACGCATATACCTACGGGTGTGGTCGTTGAATGTCAAGAAGAGCGTTCTCAGCATAAAAACAAGGCCAAGGCCATGGCTTTATTGGTGTCACGTTTAGAAAATGCCAAACGTGCAGCACAGGAAACGGCGACTTCTGAAATGCGTCGTGATTTGGTGGGATCTGGTGACCGTTCGGAACGTATCCGTACCTATAACTACCCACAAGGACGGATGACCGATCACCGTATTAATCTAACACTCTATAAGTTGGATGCAATTATGGAAGGTGATTTGACTGAACTACTGGATAGTTTACATCGTGAATATCAGGCCGATCAGTTGGCTATGTTGGCACAAGAGAATGGTGGTTAATGAATATCGGACAAGCACTCAACTTACGTGGTGAATCTGACAGTTACGAACGTCAGGAAGCAATGTGGTTGCTTGAACATATTTTAGAGTTGAACAGTCTTGAGCTAAAAATGCGTCAGATGCAAATACTGACGCATGAGCAGGAACAACGGTATTTAGATGGTTTAATGCGACTTTCTAAAGGCGAACCTCTGGCTTATATTACAGGTTCACAGCCATTCTGGAGTCTGGATTTAAATGTGACTTCGGATACGCTGGTGCCACGACCAGATACCGAAATTTTGATTGAAACCGTATTATTGCTGGACTTGCCTGAACATTGTTCGATGGTCGATTTAGGAACGGGTACAGGTGCAATTGCCTTATCGTTAGCAAAGGAACGGCCTCACTGGAACATTCTGGCTACAGATATTTATTTCCCAACGTTGGAAGTAGCTCAGTCCAATGCGAAAAAGCATGCTTTGAATCAGGTTAAGTTTTTATGTAGTGCTTGGTTTGAAGCTATTCCGTCGCAAAAATTTGACCTCATTGTATCTAATCCGCCATATATAGATGCTAATGATGAGCATATGGTAAATTTGGGTACCGAACCACGCCGAGCTTTGGTTGCAGACAAGCATGGATTGGCAGATCTTGAACAGATTATTGGGCAGGCAGCGCTGTGGTTGAACATGCATGGCTGGATTGTGGTTGAACATGGTTATGATCAAGGACGAGCTGTTCGTCAGTTATTTATGGATCATCATTTTGCCAAAGTACAAACATGCAAAGACTACGGAGGTAATGATCGCATTAGTCTGGGACAATGGTTAGCTGATACTTGATACTCGATTAATCAACTCTTCCTGATGAGTTACTTTATAAATCGTGTATTGTCACTAAAAAATCTATGTAACTAAAGATACATGTAAAACACGTTTGATTTTGAATAAAAATGTTTATTTAATCATTTATTTTCTGCATTATTTTAGGAATGTTGAGTATTAGGTTAAATTAATTAAGCGTGCTGACAGGTGAGTATTTGAGAGATTTTAAAAATTCTGGTGTTATATGCATCGGTGCATTTGGTCTTTTCAATATCTCTATCACGATTGTAATCATACTTTATACTTTGATGACTAAGGCGATATAAATCGTTCATTTAATTTATAGTGCTATTAAAAGTCAGCATTTTCTAAGAACAGATCCAAATTTTTCAATTGATTTAAATGCTCAAAAACTGCAATTGATTTGAGGTTTTTTGAAATTGTATTGAAAAAGAAGAACTTTTACTCTGGTGCAAGAGCGAAATAAAAATCAATCGGGAAATATATATGAAGATTCAGGGAAAACATTTTGTTATTACAGGTGGGGCATCAGGATTAGGTGCTGCGGTTGCTGAGTATTTGATTAAACAAGGTGCAGAAGTCAGCCTCATTGATATGAATATAGAAGCAGGCCAGGCATTGGTTAAACTGTTGGGAGTACAAGCGAAATTTTTTCAACTCGATGTCACCAGTGAAACTCAAGTCGAGCAGTTTTTTATTCAAATGCGAGATCAGGCGATTGAATTGCATGGATTAATCAACTGTGCAGGCATAGGTCCCTCTGCAAAAGTTGTAGGAAAAGAAGGCATACATGATCTGGCACTATTTAATAAAGTATTAAATATTAATGTTACTGGTTCTTTTAATATGCTGCGTTTTGCTGCCCAAGCCATGAGTACTAATAAATTAGATCCGCAAGAAGAAGACCGTGGCGTTATCATTAATACTGCTTCAGTTGCTGCTTTTGATGGTCAAATAGGTCAAGCTGCTTATGCTGCATCAAAAGGTGCAATTGTTTCAATGACTTTGCCAATTGCACGTGAATTGGGGCGCCATGCGATTCGAGTCATGACCATCGCGCCAGGCATTATGGAAACACCAATGTTAAAAGCTATGCCACAAAATGTACAAGATGCGTTGGGACAAATGGTGCCTTATCCTTCACGTTTAGGAAAACCGCAGGAGTTTGCGGCATTGGTCGCACACATTATTGAAAACTCTTATTTAAATGGAGAAGTGATTCGATTGGATGGTGCAATCCGTATGGCACCAAAATAATGAAAAAAATGGTATTTCGATATGCCAAATATTTTATGGGATTTGGCATGTTCGGAAATGAATACATATTAGGATATTTTAAAATTTGAAACCCAAAAATACTTCTGTCTATCCATCGTGTTTTGACGTGCTTGATCGAGATGATAATAAGTTCAATACAAATCATTTATATATTATAATGACTTGAAGTTTGGTCACGCATTTTAAGTATTGTAAGATCTGCTTAAAATGCTTGATGAGTTAAAAATAATCGACTATTTTTTCACAATGCCTTTCCAGCTCCCTGCAATCAGCTTAGTAATTGCGATCAGGGTAAATGGCGCGGATAAACCTGGTGGGCTTGCGAGATAACGAGACTCCCATTCTGGATTAAATTTGGCTTTATATTCATACAAACCCTCAAAATTATAAAATTCTTCACCCAAGTCAAAAATGGTGGTTCCAATTTTATGCCAGAGAGGCGCCAAGGGGTGTCGTTCCAGACCAGAAAGTGGAGCCATACCCAGATTAAACCAGAGAAAACCTTGCGCTTTGCCCCAGAGCATAAGTTCTGCAAATATAAAATCCATGATTCCATTTGGAGACGCTGGATCGTAGCGCATCAAATCGATTGATAGTTCCTCATGGGTCGATGTTTCCCACAAATTTGCAAAGGCCATAATTTCCCCCTCTGGAGAAATTGCGACAGCGACACGAGTACGTAACAGATAATCTTCCCGAAATGAGCCCAGCGAAAATTGTTTTTCATGAACATTCTTTTGTTTTAACCACTGCTCAGAAATATCTTTAAGTCGGGACATTGATGCTTCTATCTGATCAAGCTCCAGTATCTTAAATTGATACTCTAACTTCAGTAATCTATTTCTACCTCTACGTAAATTTTCTTTTTTTTTACCTTCAAGATTAAAATCGGATAATGCTACGCGAGCTTCTTGTCCAAGTTTTAATAAAACCAATCCTAAGTCGAGATAAAGAGGTAAATTTTTCTCACCAATTTGATAGAAAACAATTTTTGCTCCATAACGATCTGCCTTTTCTTTAAAATCCCAGAGTAACTGAGCAAAAGCGGCTTTATTCCCTACAGGATCACCCATCACGACCCAATATTTTTGTGTCATTGAATAAGAAATAAAAGCCGTTTCATCATCTGACCAAAAAATACTTTTATCTCCTAAAAGCGCTAGAAAACCTTGAGTTTCATGAGCATTTAAAAGAACTTTTTTAATTTGATCGAGTTCATTGGAATCAATCTGCGCTGGCTTTTTAGGCTTTGAAATTCCCATGAGTTGCCAGATCAGCACCATCAAGATCACAATACCAATGACGATGAGTGAACGTAGAAAACGTGAAACATCATTTTTATAGGAAAATTGCCACCATAAATCATTGGAATATTCCACATGCTTATAGGCAAAGAAACCAAACCAGATTGTACCCAGAATGACCAGAGCAATACTACTGAACCAGATTGGGTTATAAGACAATTTAAATAAAGAAGAGCGTCTGTAAAAAAAACGATGCGAAATGAGTATTGCCATAAACATGCTTGTTAAAGCAAAAATCTGAAACCAATCACTGGCAGTTAAAATAGAGCTTAAAATACCTAAGGCCAGTAAAATCAAAGCTCCATACCAAGCTGCATCTAATTTTAAGTGTATGCCACGTGCTAAAAATAAAAGTAATACGCCAATAAATGAGCCTGCCAGATGCGAAAATTCAAGCAGAGGCAAGGGAATAAAATTGCGTAGCCAATGCGTTTTTTCAGGTAAGCTTGGCATAGAACCTGAAAACAGCATATAAGCACCGATAAAAAACAGAAACATCGAAAAGATTTGCGGTACTATCGATGGAATAATACGTGTTGCAAGTTTTTCTGCCTGAAGAAATTTCCCCCGATATTGATAAAAATCTTTCAAGACTAGAATAATTCCAGTAAGTAATAAGGGTAAGAAGTAATAAATGACGCGATATAGCACCAACGCAATTGCAATAGCGGGTTGACTCGATGCAAAAGTATTACTCGACAGCCATAAAAAAGAACCTTCAAATACACCAATACCGCCTGGTACTTGAGATACAAGGCCTAAAAGCTGAGCCAGTACAAAAATCACAAGGAAGGTTTCAAAGCTCACTCCAGGAATATCTTTTAGCAAGATCCATAATACGGTAGAGGCCAATATCAGATCTGAACATGCCAGCAGTGTTTGTAATAAAGCAGTTTTAGGTGAAGGAATATCAATACTGATTTCTTTAACCTTAATAGGCTTTCGAACAAATAGAACAATTGCCCAGTAAGCAATCAAAAATCCTGCACATAGCAAGATAAGTGCATAAAAAATAGGAGAGTGATTAATCTGATTGAGAACATTTGCTGGAGCAACAAAAATTGAACCCAAGCCAAGTGTCATGAGACCAATAAAAAATGTCAGGCTTAAAAAAGCCGAAATCTTTGCGATGTCCCAACCTTGAACACCCATCTTTTGGTAAAAGCGATAACGAATTGAACCTCCAGATGCCCAGGCATGCCCTGTATTATTACTAATGGCAAAACTAACAAATGAAGTAAACAGAATATGTCTATATGCAATAGTCCGATATCCCAATGATCTTAAAGCCAAAACATCATAAAGTGAAAGGAGTAAATAGTTGACTAACGTCAGACCACATGCCACGAGCGCGATTGACCACGGAATATCATTCCAGTGCTTAAGTAAGCCAGAAAATTCATGTGTTTCTAGCTCTTTGTGTATGATCAATAAAGCGATGCAAAATAAAATTACAGGCGCAAATTGAATTATTCTTTGAATAAAAGGTTGCTTAAGCATAAGAACAAGGTGCCAAAATTTAGAAATGTATTTATCCACCACAGTATATGCATTTTTTACAATATACCTATGTTAAAAGTGATGTTTTAAAGTCGCCAAACGTATTTTTCTTGGCTAGAATGTTAATAGCTAGAATTGATATTTTCTCAACAAAACTTTTAATATTTGATAAAAAATGACAGAAATAAAACCTTTAATCGGCATTGATCTCGGAACAAGTAACTCTCTTGTAGGTGTTTTTGAAAATGGTCAACCCAGACTCATTGAAAATGCATACGGCAATAAATTAACGCCTTCTGCAATTGCAATGGATGAAGATGAGCAAATTTTGATTGGGCAGGCTGCTTTAGAGTTACGTGCTTCAGGTCGGGATGTTTTGACCAGTTTTAAACGTTTGATGGGTACATCCAAACCATTAAAATTAGGGGATCGTAGTTTTTCAGCGGTTGAACTTTCATCACTTATTTTACGGTCGCTTAAACAAGATGCCGAGCATGCTTTGCAATGTGAAATTGATGAAGCGGTCATTACTGTACCCGCTTATTTTAATGATATACAACGTCAAGCCACAATTTCTGCCGCTGAACTGGCTGGCTTGAAAGTGAGTCGGCTGATTAATGAACCGACCGCTGCCGCTTTAGCCTATGGACTTGGTCAGAATGATGATAGCTGTTTTCTTATTTTTGACTTAGGTGGTGGTACCTTTGATGTCTCAATTGTTGAGCTATTTGATGGTGTCATTGAGGTACGTGCCAGTGCGGGAGACAACTATCTTGGTGGAGATGATTTTGTACAGTTAATCATGAAACAGTACTGGAAAAAGAATGCTTCTATCTTTGGCTATAGCGAAACTACGATTCCTTATGATGTTGAAATTGCATTAAAAGCCAAGGCTCAATATTGTTTACATGTGTTGAGTAAGCAGACGTCTACCCAGCTTAATTTCAAATGGAATGATCATGAAGCAACGTTTGAAATTTCACAGGACGATTTGACCAACTGGGCAGAGCCATTACTATTAAGATTACGCCGTCCGCTTGAACGAGCTCTGCGTGATGCCCGAATTTTACCTAAGCAAGTAGACCAAATTATTATGGTGGGTGGAGCAACGCGCATACCTGCTGTACGCAAATTGGTCACCAAGTTGTTTGGGCGTTTCCCTTCGACCAGTGTTCAGCCAGATGAAGCCATTGTACGAGGCGCTTGCATTCAGGCTGGTCTAAAAGCCAAAGATCAATCCTTAAAAGAAGTGGTTTTGACCGATGTATGTCCATTTAGTTTAGGGATTGCTGTCGGCGATGAAGGTCAGTTTTCACCTATTCTTGAGCGCAACATTGTCATTCCAGCCAGTAAGGTGAATACCTATACTGCAATGAATAAAGGCCAACGAGAGATTGTGGTTCAAATTTATCAGGGTGAACATCGATTGTGTCGAGAAAATGTCTCCCTCGGCTCTTTAACTGTACCACTACCACCAAATGACGATTACTTATCAATCGATGTCAGATTTTCCTATAATCCTAACGGGATTCTGGATGTAGATGTCGACGTTCCAATAACGGGTGAGAAACTGCAAAAAGTGGTAGTGAATCATCAAAGCGTTATGTCTGCTGAAGACGTTGAAAAAGCGCGGTTACAGCTTCAATCACTTAAAATCCACCCACGAGATAACCTGATTAATAAAAGTTTACTACTACGTGCCGAGCGTCTATACAGTGAACGAACGGGTGATCTTCGTTATCAAATCGGTGATCGCACTGAGCGTTTTAATCAAATTCTAAATCAGCAAGATGAACGACAAATTCGTGAAGCCAGACAATATTTTGAGGCTTTCTTAAATGAGGTTGAAGATTTGAGTTTGTTTGAGGAATATTAAACTATTTTGAACGATCAACGATGATCATGAAAACTACTTCCTGAATGGTCACATCCTATTTGATCGAGTGTCTGTAAATTTTCCAGACACTCGATTTATACAGTACGATTAACTCAACTGCTTTTTTATTTTTATGCTTTGATAAAGATAAAAAGCAGTGATAAGGCCTAAGATAAGGACATAAAGTCCAACAATAATAGTAGCGATATAAGAGATATATTTGATAAAAGAAGAAAATTTTTTGGTATTGAATATCGTAAAAAATAATCCTACGAAAGTTAAGCAGGCGGCATAAATATAGTGCTGAGAATTTTCAGATATAACAAAATAGCCAACCGATCCAACAAAAGCGATTCGAAGCAAAATAATGATGATTGTTTTACGTATAATTTGTTGCTGGGTTAGATCATCAGTATTTTTTCCAGCACCAAAACTATAAAACAGTGGGCGAAATGAATCTGGAAATAGCAAACAACTGATCGGAATCAAGCTATAACACATGAGCCAAGGTTGATGCGGTTGACCTAAAGTATAAAAACCGAAACCAAATCCAAGACACAAAATCGCTATACCTATTCCCATCATCAGATAGTCATATTGAATATAAGCGCTTTGAAAGATACGATTCATATTTTTGTGGGCATCGAGTTTTAGACAGCCTAACAGAATAATTGTAGCAATCAGCCATAGATAACTCAGTGAAGAATACAGAATCGCTGGTAGAGTCGAAGCCGCAATGCACATGAGAAAACCGCTAATAAACCAGATTTTTTGATAACGATATAAGAGGTCATCACGATTTGGGAAAGCCAAAATTTTTGCATGAATGATAGGCTGAATGATCAATGTAAATAAGATAAACACGCCAATTGAGATTAAAACAAGAGTTCTCTGTGTAAGTAAGTTTGATAAAAACTGATCCAATATGATGAAAGTTACTACTGAAAATACTAAATTCATCAACACGAAGTGTTTAACTTGGTTGATACTTTTCAGAAAGTTGTAGTTAATATTGGATGCGGTATCATTTATCTCAAATTGATCGAGAACATCCATCACTTGCTGTTTCGGATGATGATGTCCCAGTTTTTTTTGAAGATGGAGCATCTTGAACGGATGAAAGCTTTGTGTACCTGAAAGCTGCTCAAACAGGGAATAATCATCATGCGATAATGATTTAAATAAGTCATGTTTCTGTAAGTATTCATGCAGGCGTTGCTGAAGTATACGACTATAATAATGCTCATTGTATTCATGGACATCATCTGGATACACATCATTCCAGCGCTCAAGAAATCTGAAATATTGCGGGCTCATCGTATCCACTCTTAGCTCTGCTAAAGCACTCATGAGCTGATCTTTGATCTCAATTTGCTGCCCAAGCGGTAGATCAAACTGCTGATTGAGTAGTGAGCTAAATCTTTCAAATACGTTGTCACTAATATTATCTTCCCACAGTAATTGTTTGACTTGATAAAGCTCATCAATGACAGGATCGATTTCCTGAGTAATGCTCTGATTAGATTCTTCATTATGGAGATCAATGACCATGTCTGAGTGATCAGGAAATTCATTGATCTGATCAAATGCTATAGTCGAATGATCTGATGACTCGGCTACATATCCCAAAAAGTCTTCGAGATCATGATCACGTAACAAGTGATCCATGCGTTCAATATAAGACAATCGTATTGTCTGTTCACTCACTGTATCTAAGTGATAAGCAAATTCATGCAGTGCTTCTCGAATGTTAAAGTGAATATCTTGCTCGACGATATGTTGCTGAATAGCAAGATACATTGCTTCAAGTAAAGTGTCTGATGATTGATTGACTTCATTTTCTTGAGCAAATTCGGTTTGCTCAGTAGAATTTAGTGGTTGATTATCATTGAAGAGAAAATCCTGATTCTCTTCCTGATCAAACAGTCCATATTCGGCCTCATATTGAGCAGTTTGAAGAGCCTCTCTCAATGCAATGAACTGATCTGGTTGAGTATCTTGATCAATTTGCTTGAGCTTTACAGCATATGCTTTTTTAATTTCTCTTAAATTTGTAGTGGGTTCAATTCCAAGTTGTTGCCATGCAGTCATTTTTTTACTCAAAATCTTGTTATCTATCGTTAGAAAAGCTGATATGAATCAGCAAAGTAATATTTGATTGGTTGTTTAAATGGCTATTTTAATCTGCTTTGAATGTTTGATCAAAAGTTACTTGATAAAGCTACCTATGCGGCAGTCAAGAATATAGTCACAGACATTTCTCAATTCGAATTTTTCTAAGCTACCTATGCGGTAGTGAAGCCTAAAGCTATTGAGTTGATGAATAGGTTTATTTTCTAAGCTACCTATGCGGTAGTGAAGTCGAAACGCTTGGTCAGGGCTACTTACCTGACTTTCTAAGCTACCTATGCGGTAGTGAAGTACAAAAAAAATGACGGCATTCCTTATCTCGATTTCTAAGCTACCTATGCGGTAGTGAAGACCGATGGTGATAAGTTGAATTGCGCCTTGCATTTCTAAGCTACCTATGCGGTAGTGAAGATGAAGTGCGGACAGGTTTTTTACAATGTCATTTTCTAAGCTACCTATGCGGTAGTGAAGAGTCTGACAGTCTAAAAGATAGTACGGTCTCTTTTCTAAGCTACCTATGCGGTAGTGAAGTAACAGAAGCAAAAGCACCTTCCACCCCAATATTTCTAAGCTACCTATGCGGTAGTGAAGAGTACCAAAAGTATAATTTTTATACAGAGGAATTTCTAAGCTACCTATGCGGTAGTGAAGATAACGTTATCTAAGACGGTGTCGCCCTTGTTTTTCTAAGCTACCTATGCGGTAGTGAAGCCTGAAACAGGGTTGATGATTAGCGGCCGCACTTTCTAAGCTACCTATGCGGTAGTGAAGACCGACCGCACGAATATTAAAATCCCGCAGCCTTTCTAAGCTACCTATGCGGTAGTGAAGCCTGAAACAGGGTTGATGATTAGCGGCCGCACTTTCTAAGCTACCTATGCGGTAGTGAAGACCGACCGCACGAATATTAAAATCCCGCAGCCTTTCTAAGCTACCTATGCGGTAGTGAAGACAATCAAGATGGTATTGCGGCACTTCGAGCATTTCTAAGCTACCTATGCGGTAGTGAAGATTTAAATTTAGATTTACAGATTAACAAAACATTTCTAAGCTACCTATGCGGTAGTGAAGAAGTAGCTAACTGCTCACTAGTCAATGTGTCATTTCTAAGCTACCTATGCGGTAGTGAAGAACACTTGCGTGAAGGTATTTTGCTCATGGCTTTTCTAAGCTACCTATGCGGTAGTGAAGATAACATTTTAACTCCTCCACAGGCTTAGTCGTTTCTAAGCTACCTATGCGGTAGTGAAGAAAATGCTATCATCATGGCATTTCGCTCGTCTTTTCTAAGCTACCTATGCGGTAGTGAAGTTAAAGATTACACAGCAGGTTTGATTCTTGCATTTCTAAGCTACCTATGCGGTAGTGAAGGGTAATTCATCTTCGCTGTTGAGAATTGGATGTTTCTAAGCTACCTATGCGGTAGTGAAGTCAGGAATTCGGCCGTTAAGTCGTGCTTGATTTTTCTAAGCTACCTATGCGGTAGTGAAGGCTTATAACAGTCAAGTATCTGGTATTGACCTTTTCTAAGCTACCTATGCGGTAGTGAAGGACACTATTCTTGCAGCAGCTGCAGTCGCACTTTTCTAAGCTACCTATGCGGTAGTGAAGGAAATCTAATCATGACCGGACGCACGGGTACTTTTCTAAGCTACCTATGCGGTAGTGAAGGAAGTCAAGGAGGTTTTATGATTAGTCGAAACTTTCTAAGCTACCTATGCGGTAGTGAAGGCAATAGCAAATGTGTCAATGTATGGGGGTGCTTTCTAAGCTACCTATGCGGTAGTGAAGCGAGACATGACGCCCGTGATATTGATTTGCGCTTTCTAAGCTACCTATGCGGTAGTGAAGAGATTCATTTAAATAAAGTGTGGACAACGTGGTTTCTAAGCTACCTATGCGGTAGTGAAGTCCAAATTTTCAAAAAGCGCAAACACCTATCATTTCTAAGCTACCTATGCGGTAGTGAAGCAGTATTGAATGTGACAGGTCGTGCCGTTTTTTTTCTAAGCTACCTATGCGGTAGTGAAGAGTAAAAAATAATATAAAAAAATTTAAGAAACAGCAACTTAAATCCAAAAAAAATAAATCACCCATCTTTTTTTAGGTTGAGATAAGTTATTGATTTTATTTTGATGTTAAAGAGTAGATAAAATATTGGGGTATAAATTTCACTTTGTCAAAATAAAACATCGAAGAAAATGAGCTTGTACTTATAATAGATATAAAATTGATTTTATTAATTTGGGATAATTGCAAGTGAATGATCAGGATAATCTGGATTTAGAGCTTAATGATGCGGAAATGCATTTATATAGCCGTCAAATTTTACTGGATGGATGGGATATTGATGCTCAGGAAAAATTAAAATTTGCCAATGTCTTGATTGTTGGAGCGGGTGGAATTGGCTGTACGTCGGCTGAGTTACTTGCACGTGCTGGGGTCGGCAAAATTACTCTCATTGATTCAGATACGATTGAAATCAGTAATCTCCAGCGGCAGATCGCGTTTACACCTAATGATTTAGGCTGCTTCAAAGCCGAAGTACTTGCAAAGCGTTTAACTCAGCTCAACCCGCATATCGTTGTTGAATATATTGTAAACAAATTAGTATCTGAAAATGTGGATGAATTGATTCAGCATCAAGATTTAATTCTTGATGGTTGCGATAACTTTACAACACGCTATTTGGTCAATGCTTCTTGTCAGAAAAATCAAATACCTTTGATTAGTGCATCTGCAATTGGATTTCAGGGACAGTTGTTTATGATAGATTCTGATTCTGCATGTTATGAGTGTTTGTTTCCAAAAGATCAGTTTGAAAATGAGGGAATGCGCTGTGCCGAATCTGGGGTTCTTGCCACCACACCTGTAGTCATGGCATCGTTGCAGGCACATCATGCGCTACTCTATCTTGGTCTTGATCGTTCACCACTAAGAGAAAAACTTTTGTTGTGGGATGGTATGAGCATGAAACAACGAATTTTACATTTTGAAAAAGATACAAATTGTTCAACTTGTCAGGCAAGTTTATCGGTAAACTCGGTGAAGTTTGATACACTGCCACAATGAGTTAAACCATATTGAATCATATGAAAAAAAATATACTGTTTGATGGGCTACGATCTGTTGCACGTATTGGTGAAACAGCTTTTGTCGCGGCAAGAGCGGGCATCAAGTATGCAACTGAAAAACCAAGCAATGCCAAGCTAATGCGAGAAACTTTTGAATCTCTAGGTTCGACTTACATTAAACTCGGTCAGTTTATTGCGAGCACGCCATCTTTATTTCCACGCGAATACGTTGAAGAATTTCAGGGCTGCTTAGATCAAACGCCTACTTTGCCTTTTAGCTATATTCAGGACGTACTTGCTGAAGAATTTGAAGGTCGTGATTTGAGTCAGATTTTTGCATCGATTGATGAAACACCTCTGGCTTCTGCCTCGATTGCACAGGTTCATGCTGCGCGATTAACAACGGGCGAAAACGTTGTGATCAAGGTTCAAAAGCCAGGTGTAGAAACGATTCTCTATACAGACCTCAATGTTGTTCATTGGGCGACAAAGATGCTGGAAAAAGCAATTCCTAAAGTGAAGTTTGCTTCTCTTTCAGAAATTGTAGAAGAAATTAAGATCCGTATGGTTCGTGAAGTAGATTTTATTGAAGAAGCTCAGAATCTCGATGATTTTATTGAATATCTAAAAATAACCAATAATCAAGCAGCCACTGCACCTAAAGTCTATCATCAGTTTTCCACACGCCGTGTTTTAACCATGGAGCGTTTGTATGGGGTATCACTGACCGATTTTGATATTGTTAAAAAATTTGCCAAAGATCCATCTCAAGTTCTGATTACAGCCATGAATACATGGTTTGGTAGTCTGATGCTATGTAAAAGTTTTCATGCAGATTTACACGCTG
>CM050323.1:154742451-154798779 GCA_027475135.1 Bactrocera correcta
CATATTTCAAGACTGATAAAAACCAAAATGAGAACTCTTCTCGTCCAGAGTTTTCAGAAAAACTTGAGTCATCGAAACAGTATGATCTGGGGATGGAAGCCATTTCCAAGGCTTTTCAAAATAGGCAAAGTAATGTTCAGGTGCAAGCAATTGGAAAGGTAAAAGCCATTTTACCTGACGATAATGAAGGTTCTAGGCATCAAAAGTTTATCTTGAGTTTGGATAATGGTTTAACTGTTCTGGTTGCGCATAATATTGATTTGGCTCCGCGCATTGATGGTCTTCAAAAAGGAAATATGGTGGAGTTTTTGGGAGAGTATGAATATAGTCCAAAAGGTGGTGTTATACACTGGACGCATCATGATCCGCAGGGACGACATGCAAATGGCTGGTTGTGCTACCAAGGTCGAACCTATCAATAAGTGATAGGTTCATATTTTTTAGTTCAAACATGATTTATTTTTTGTTTACTTCGCCATTTTGGCAAGACTTTTTCAAGATATGCATCCATACACCAAATTGGGCCAATTAAAAGGAATTGTAAATCTTTAAAAAACGATGGTTTTTTGCCTTCAATTTTATGTCCGTAAAATTGACCGATCCACGCCAAAACAAAAATACCAATATAAAATCCAATGCCCACAGGTAGGACATGGATGAGCCATGCCATGACGACGATTAAGGCAGCCATTGCCACAGCCAGCACTAAATCTAACCGTGCGTAAAACACCAGTGAAAGTATAATTAAAAGCGCAGTGAGCAGTGCACTGAAGTGATAAATCAACCCAATGATTGAAAATAAAATAGCGGGTACGCATACCCAATGAATTTTCTTATTCGTTGGATTTTGGTGGCTCTGGCTGTATTCATCAAACCATTCTGTAATGGTTTTCATATGAGTCATCCTTGTTTTATTTTTTCCATTATTTTTTGACTATAAAGCACAATCTAAGTCGGGTCAAAATGGATTTCTGACTTGTGAGGATAAATTTTAAAGAGATAGGCATTCATCGGCAAAAACACTAAAATTTATTGAAAAAATCATTTTGAGCAAAAATGACCTAAAAACTTTCTTAAATTTGCTCGATATATGCATCTTAAACAGTGTTTTTATCTTTTTTTTCTACTAGGGTAGCTTTTAATTGATTTGATTGCTTGTAGCGCAAATGAGAGCGAAATAGAGCTGGTGTAATGTTTAGTTTGTTTTTGTGTTTAAAAAGTGATCATTTTCGTAAAATCGCATTGAGAATGACAGTGAATCATTTTACTTTACAAGCAAGGATATTAGAACAGAAAACTATCGACCAAAAATAAAGAAACCACCAAATGGTGGTCTCTTGATCGCAAATGTGAGGGAGTTAAATCTTATGAATTCGGACCATCAACTCGCTCGATACTTACTTTACCTGTGCCAGCATTGGTCATTCCAATTCGCTTCGCTGCAGCATAAGATAAATCTAAGACACGGTTACCATGAAATGGGCCTCGGTCATTCACTTTTACAACAACGCTTTTGCCATTATCCTTGTTTGTCACGCGGATATAACAATTCAGTGGCAAGCTGCGGTGAGCAGCAGTAAGTTCATTCATATCGAAAGTTTCACCATTCGCAGTTTTGCGACCATGAAACTGGCGGCCATACCAAGATGCAATTCCTGTCTGGCTGAATTTACGAACTGTGTTTGATGCCACAGTATTTAATTTTTCAATCACTGAAGGCTCTTCTTCAGGGATTTCGATTTTAGCCGCAATGGTTTGACGACGAATTTTGTCACCCGAACTTTCGGTGATTGAAAGACTATTTAGATTTGAGAAGTGAGAGTTAAAGTTGTTTTGAGCATCTTTATTTAAGACACGTGCTGCCAAGCTTGAACTATCATTATCGCTATTTAAAGATGATGCAGGCACCATTTCAGCTTGAGAATGACTTACCGTCAGACCAATACTCAGTGCTAAAGCGTACTTTAACCTAAACTGCATTATTTAAACTCCTAGAGACAATTCACAAGGCTGAGCAAAACGCTAAACATATTGTGAACAGCCTAAATTATTCACTTTTGCAATTGCTTTATGGTGGAGGATGATATTCATCGAGTTTGTAGAGTGTCTAGTCTTTGTGATTAAAAAGTTACAAAAAGGACAAAAACGCACAAAAAAAGTATAAAAAATAACCAATATTGTAACATTTTATTTAAAATGGGTATTTTATATACTTTTTTACAAAAATATTTATTGACATTCTGGATTTGTGATTATTTTTAGCTTATCTACTTGCGACTTCTGTGCCTAATAACCATACCGCTGTAGCGTACATTCGGCTTCTATTGTAAGTGGTAATTACCTGAAAATTTGGATAAGTAATATAGTACATAGGACCATAATTTTCTTGAAGTTGGATCACATTAACCAGATCCAAATCATCAATTTTAACTACAGGATTAAGCGGTGTGACTCCCTGAGATTTGAGTACGCCGTAGGGGGTAGGTTGAGTTAAGTCTTTGGCAATCACTGTATCAGGCGTATTTCCGCTATAACGGGCTGGAAATCCGATTGGTTGGTTACGTTGCCAGCCATTTTGTGCAAGATAATTTGCAATCGATGCAATCGCATCTTCAGCAGAATTTCTGAGATCAATATGTCCGCTTCCATCGTAATCTACGCCAAATTTGGTGATGTTGCTTGGCATGAATTGTGGATAGCCAATTGCACCTGCATAAGAGCCAACAATACTATTGGTTGGATAGCCTTCCTTATACGTCCATGCGATTAATGCACCAAGTTCATCACCAAAATATTCGGCTCGTCTTGGATAACCAAATGCAAGGGTTGCAAGTGCATCTCGTGTGATAAAAGATCCTTTGTTGGCACCATAACCAGTCTCTACGCCTAAAATACCCAGAATAATGGATTGGGGAACACCAAATTGTTGTTCTGCGCGATTAAGTACATCGGCATATTGGTTTTTGAATCTTACGCCACGTTGGATGGTTCCTTCTGCGAGAAACATGGCTTTATAATCGTACCAAGGCTTACTTTCGCCAGGGCGTGTCATAATACTTAAAATATTCGGTAAATTTTTAGCACCAGACATCGCATTATCAATCTGATCGGATGTCAATCCATAGGTGTTCATGGTTTTTTGTTTAAAGCTTTGATAATTAGGATCTGTAATAAAATCATTCGCTTGTGAACAGCTTGCGGTGATGAATAAACTGCTCATGATTAGAAATTGTTTGAATGGTTTGTTTAACACCAAATTCAACATAATGTTATTAATCCCTGAATCAAAAATAAAAATATAATTATCGATGTGTATGAATTGACATGACCAATCCAAAAGTAGCCATTAACGTAATGATTGCGGTACCACCGTAACTCATGAAGGGCAATGGCACACCTACTACTGGTAAAATACCACTAACCATTCCAGCGTTTACAAATACATAAACAAAAAAAGACAAACCAAACGATCCTGCAACAAGACGTCCATAGTTGTGAAAGCATTGCAGACCAATCTGAAATGTTCTAAAAATAATTGCAAAATATAATATGACCAGAATAGTGACGCCAATCAGTCCAAATTCTTCTGAGTAAGCAGCAATAATAAAATCAGTATGGCCTTCTGGCAAAAAGTGCAAATGTGACTGGGTACCTTCTAAAAAGCCTTTTCCTGAAAACCCTCCAGAGCCAATCGCATTTTTTGATTGAATAATATTCCAGCCTGTTCCAAGTGCATCTGCCTCAGGGTTGAGTAGGGTGAGTACACGCTGCCGCTGATAATCATGCAGCAAAAATTCCCAGGCAACCGGAATAAGTAAACCCGCTCCTGCGGCGGCGGCACCAATAATTTTCCATGAAAGACCACTCAAAAAAAGCACAAATACACCACTGGCCAAAACCAAGAGTGAAGTACCTAAGTCAGGTTGTTCTGCAATTAAAATAAAAGGAATACCAATGAGAAGGAGAGAGCCTAAAACGTTGATCAGACTTGGAGGAAGCGGTTTTCTGGATAAAAACCAGGCGACCATCATGGGCATCCCAATTTTCATAAATTCGCTGGGCTGGACACTACCGAAGCCTGGAATATCAATCCAGCGCTGTGCACCCATTCGGATCTCACCAAAAACTTTTACGGCAACTAAGGCAAACAGTGCGATCAAATAAAAATAGGGAGAAAATGCCTGATAGACCTTGGGTGGAATTTGTGCAAGCCCAAGCATCACAATAAATCCGATTCCAAAACTCATAGCTTGCTTTGAAACAAGCCCAACGTCTTGTGCCGATGCGCTATAAAGAACAGTTAGGCCTAGGCAGGCATTTAAAAGCAGAAAAGAGCAGAGCCAAGGATCAATATGTAGTCGTTGCCATCGCGATGGCAACATCGCAGTACTTAAACCATCCCGAGGTGCCTGACGCAAAAATTTATATTGAGAGCTTGGAGACATAAGATTTTACAAAGGATCAATCAATGCATGGCGCATGCTAACATATCCCTTGATTTAGGCAATCTCTATCCATATTTTGCAATAAAAAAAACCTGGAAAATCCAGGTTTTTTTCAGTCATTATTCATTGAAAAATAATGTATCGTGATATTCCGCTAGTGCTTTAAGTTCTAGTCGATTCAGATTAGGAATCAGTTTATCAATCGCAATATGTACTGCTTTAGTGACTGCTGCTGCGCCAATATCAGAAGCTTTGCGTTTGATCATTCCCAAATCAAGTGTTTTATTGAAATCAATCATGAAGTGTCGGATTGTTGCATCTGCAAATTGCTTATATTGTTCCGCCAATACATGCTTATCAACCTGATTACCAGCCTGAATTTCTGCAAAACTATTTTTGAGATTGATCACGAGAGTGGGGTCTAATGTTTCACCAACTTTATATTCACCTTGTGATGTCTTAAATAAGCTACGTTGTGAAAATTCGATAGATTGCTGAACTATATCATTCGGCGCTTTGCTCAAAAGTTGCTTAAGTAAAACAGCAACTGTTGATTTTACATAGCCAGCAAGTTTTTCAGCAGTTTCACGCTTATCACTTTCAGGAAAGCGGCGCACTAACTCAACCAAAAGTGCATCGATGATTTCATCATTGATTTGTAGCGCAACTTCGTCACGTAAAGGATAAAGTGGTTCACTTGAGTTTTTCTTCTCGATACCTGTTTGAATGTTTCTAAGTAAAGCATCAGATGGAGTAAAACCAAAAAATGGCATGTTTGATCCTCAATTATTCATTTTATTGTCGAGCCAATCGAATAGGATTTGGCATCCATGACAAATCAGATACACGACATGGATTAATATCCAATCCACCGCGACGTGTATAGGTTGCATATACCATCAGTTTTTCAGGTTGTAGATTTTTCCAGATGTCGGCATAAATCTGTTCGACACACTGTTCATGAAAACCATTATGCTGACGGTAAGAAATAATATACGCCAGAATACTGCGGTAACAATGTTTTTTCCCCGTGTAGCGGATAAACACGGTTCCCCAGTCAGGCTGACCAGTAACAGGACAATTACTACGCAATAAATGTGAATATAATGTTACATCCGCATCATATTGTTCGTTTGCATCGAGTTTTAATAAACTGGCATCAGGGTGAGATTCTAAGCGCTCAGGTTTTAAATCATCAATGCAGATCCCGCTTGGTTTACTGATTTCTAGCGAATCTACATCAAACAATTCAAGAGAAACTTTTGCATTGGCTGCTTGACTTAAATCTTTTTCAACCAGGTCAATTAGTTCTTGCTTACATGCAAAAACATGAAAATTTAAGCTATTAAAGTAGAGCTTTAATGATTTTGATTCAATCAGATAAGGCGAAGTCGCTGGCAGGGTAATTCTACCAATTGTGACTTGAGGAATGTTATCTGAATTAAGCCATGAAAGCTCGAATACATGCCACCAGTCTTTACCTTGCGAAATTCCTTCAATTTCTGCATATTTTTCACGAGCAGCATCGCGCGAAATCGGAAACAAAACACTTGGGCTATAAGTTGTTGGATATTCTGTTTCTTTACCTAATAAAGATTGTTCTACACTCATTCACGCATTCCTGAACCACGAGAAAGTAAATAATAAGCTACTCCATATAAAATGGCACAGCATAAAGTCACGACGATGAGTGATAATGAAACATTCACATCACTTTGTCCTAATATGCCAAAACGAAAAGCATTGACCATATATACAATCGGATTGACCAAAGAGAGATTTTGCCAGAAAGGACTCAAAGCACTCATAGCATAAAAAACGCCACCCAAATAAGTTAAGGGTGTTAAAACAAAAGTTGGGATAATTGAAATGTCATCAAATGATTTAGCATAGACGGCATTAATGAAACCACCTAACGAAAATAAAAAAGAGGTAATAAAGACTGTATATATAGTCACAAACCAATTATGAATATAAAGGTCTGTAAAAAACAGGCTCATGAGGGTCACGATAATCCCGACCAATACACCACGGCATATTCCGCCGATAACGTATCCCCCTAAAATTAAATGTAGCGGAACAGGACTCATGATGAGTTCTTCAATGCTTTTTTGAAATTTGGCACTGAAAAAACTCGATGAAACGTTGGCATAACTGTTGGTAATAATTGCCATCATAATGAGACCAGGCACGATAAACTGCATATAGCTAAAGCCGCCCATTTGCCCAACACGAGAGCCCACCAGATTACCAAAAATAACAAAGTACAGGCTCATGGTAATAGCAGGTGGTAATAGGGTCTGAGGCCAGATTCGCATAAAACGACGAATTTCTTTTCGAACAAGGGTGCCTAAAGCTGTTTTGAGCTGACTAAAGTTCACTGTGCAGCTCCTTGTTGTTCTAGATTCTTCTCGACCATACGCACGAACAGTTCTTCTAGGCGGTTAGATTTATTACGCATACTTCGTACCCGAATACCTTGAGCTTCGAGTAGCTGGAAAAGATCATTCATGGTATGCGCTTTATCCATAGTAACTTCTAAGGTCAGTGGATCAATAAGATTGAAGCGAACACCAATAATGTTGAGCTCGTTATTAAGTTCAATAGGTTCATCTAGATCAAAAATAAAAGATTCTTCACTTAATTGATTAAGGAAGCTTTTCATGGTGGTATCTTCTTTGATCACACCACGATCAATAATCGCTATTCGACGGCAAAGCATTTCTGCTTCTTCAAGATAATGGGTAGTGAGGATAATTGAGGTGCCTTGATTATTCATTTCTACTAGAAAATCCCACATCGAGCGGCGTAGTTCAATATCTACGCCTGCGGTGGGTTCATCCAAAATGAGAAGTTTTGGCTCGTGCATCATAGCGCGTGCAATCATCAGGCGACGTTTCATACCGCCTGAAAGCATACGTGCCTGCATATCACGCTTTTCCCAGAGTCCAAGCTTCTCAAGATAACGTTCAGCACGTTGTTCTGCTATTTTTTTGGGAATTCCATAATAACCAGCTTGCGTAACTAATATGTCAAATGTCTTTTCAAAATGACCAAAGTTAAATTCTTGAGGTACAACACCTAAGCATTGCTTTGCAAGTGAAGGATAGCGATCAAGATCATGACCAAAAATTTCGACAACACCAGAAGTTTTTTTTGTTAAGGAGCTGATGATGCTAATGGTGGTGGATTTTCCTGCACCGTTAGGACCGAGCAGTGCATAAAATTCACCTTCTGGAACAGTTAGATTGATTCCTTTTAAGGCTTGAAATCCATTGCGATAAGTTTTAGACAAATCACGTAATATCAAGGCATCAGTCATGAAACACTCACACTTAATTCAGTATGCGGTATTTTGAGCGATATCGGAAAATAAACCAAGTTAAATAATGGGATTTAGCTATATCAAATCTGCAACGCTTGCAGAATATAGAAATGAAGTAATAAGAGAAGGAAACTAAATATCGAAAAGAGTATAGGTAAAAGCTGCTCATTACGCCAAAATGGCTTGCAAGCTTATATATGAAGGAATATTGGTGCGCTCGGCGGGGATCGAACCCACGACCCCAGGCTTCGGAAACCTGTACTCTATCCAACTGAGCTACGAGCGCATGCGTTGCACATCATAGGCAAAAAAAAGCATCTGGTAAAGTCAATCAGTCATATCACAGTTTTTATGTCTAATTAATCATCAAATTAGATAAATTGAATATATTATTTTACTTGTAAAAAAAGCCCATCGAGATGGGCTAAAGGGCTAAACAATAATTTCCATAAATTTCAGAAATATGCATATTTCTGAAATTCATTTCATCATACGCATATTTTTTAGAAAAGTTGCTTCGTCTTTAGTCGTAAATCATAAATATTTTTATACTGTACAGTCATCGATAAAAGAGTAATAAACAAAAAAGTAGATTTAGATAATAAATAATTAGATTTCAACTAATTATCATTGGTATTTCGAAGATGACGGAGAGTAATTGAGGACTGTATTTCATGACAGGATTTTAATTTTGGTTATATGAATATCAAAAAATGCTCATGTCTGCCAAAAATATTCGGTAGACAATAAAGTATATGACAAAGATAACAACTAAGAAGTTGATGAAATGGTGTCAGTAAGAGCTATATTTTAAACCAGTGATGTTTCCAGTGCCTTTTTGAGATAACTGTCTAGATCATCCTGACGTAACAACCATTGTATATAGTCACGAGGCAAATCTGAGATGGGAGTTCCTTTGTGTTTCCCAAAAATTGATTACTTTAGGAATACGCGCTTCTTCGGAAGCATTGTAAAGTTCTTCAATAGTCGAAATATCAAGATGATGCACAATATGCATCAGAATGTTGGCAGTTAATATGATATCTGCATCGGCACGGTGAGCACCTTTGAGTAATTCACGAGCTTTAGGGCTGCCCTTGGAAATTTGATAAATTAACGCCGAAATATTATGTGCTTCCGATTCAGGCCAAACTTTTCTAGCAAGCGCGAGAGTACAGATCGCTTTGATATGACGAACATCAACGCCACAAGGGGGGCAATTGCATTGATATCATAATCAATATTATGACCAATGATATATTGAGTCGATGTTGGGAGTTCAAAGCTCGTGTAAAGTGGCTGGTTGTGAAGATCAGATTCAGAATGTGATGCACAGCCATTGCTGCATAGGAAATTGGTTCTTCCACACTATATAATTGGTCGAAAAGCTGACTCTTATCGAGTGTCATTTTTCCATCGTGTATTTCGATTGGAGCATATGCAATTTCGATGGGCTTGCCATTTAATGTGTGAGTTTCTGTGTCCAAAATAATGGCATTCATAACATTCAATCTGATTTTCTTTGCTTACATTGTAAATGTACCATTGTCTTGATTGAGTGCAAAGTGATTCAATAAAAGGCTGCTGCTAAACTAAGCACTATTTTCTTGAGTCTATTGTTAAATTCAGATAAGTTTGAAAAGTAAAACAATTAAAAATTCATGCTTAAAGGATAAAGCAATAATGAAAAAACAACTGCTAATATTGACTACACTCTATAGTACCTGCATTTTTTAAGTGCATGTAACGACAGTAATGATTCAGGTTCATATGTTAGTTTGCCAAAGTATCCCAGAAAATAATATCCAAAATCCAGTGGTTCGTATGGATGCCTATACAGCAACTGATATGAGTTTGGTGGCAAATGAAAGCTTACTTATGACTTATAAGATGTTAGGCATTAATGGTAAAGAGGTGATGGCAACTTCTCTATTATTTACACCGAAAGGTACTGCACCAACAAGTGGTTGGCCAATTGTGGTTTGGGCACATGGCACCACAGGTATAGCCGATATTTGTGCGCCTAGCCGTAATCTGCTGGATAGTGATGTAAAAAATATGATTAGTCAGTTATTGGCTCAAGGTTATGTGGTGGTTGCGCCAGATTATGAAGGGTTAGGTGAGCCAGGGGGGGCAGAGCTTCATCCTTTCTTGAATGTAAAAAGTGAAGCCTATTCAATTACCGATGCGGTTGTGGCAGCAAAAAGCTATTTAGGTGCAAAAGCTGCGACAAAATGGGTTGTAGTGGGGCATTCGCAAGGTGGTCAAGCTGCGCTCGGGGCAGCACAATATGCGTCACGTGCAAAGTCGACTTATAAAGGTACAATCGCTGTTGTACCAGCATCAAATCTGGATGTTATTTTAAACCCCGGGGGAACTCTCAGCCGCAAACCAGCCTGTAACAGTTCAAATTCCAACGTATACCAATTTAGATACCTATACGGCCTTAATTACTGCTGGACTGCGCAATCCAAATCCATCCTTACAATATAGTCAAATTTTTAAAAGCCCTTCAGATAGTATTGCCGCTCAAGCAGAAAGTGTCTGTGCGCCAGCGCTAGGCCAGTTATTTGCAGCAGGGCTGACAAAGTACGCTAATGAAAATAACAACACCTTAACTGGCTATGGTCGTACTCAGGATGGTTTCCTCAATTTACCTGTGGTGAAAAATTTTACCAGCACAGATGGGCAGCCACTCACGAGCAAAGTCTTGACACCAATTACCATTTATCAAGGAAAAGCAGACACCACTGTTCCTTATATTGCAACGAATAAATTGGTGACAAAAGCAAAGCTTGATGGAACATCTATTAACTTTATTACTAGTGAACTATGGACACATAGCACAGCGTATAGCCTAAATATTTCAAATATTGTGGTTGATGTAAATACGATGTTTGCCGAGTAGATAAGCGCTTTCAATGAAAAATGACTCATCTTGATAGGATGGGCTATTTTTATTCTAAACTAAAGCAACTTCATTCTGCGGAAAGCTAAAGTTCGTGTTACAATAGCGCCCAATCTTAGCACGGCTTAAAAGCCCTAATACATAGGCCCCTCGCTAATGTTTGCCAACATTTCTCTTTCTGAATTTGATCCAGAATTGGCCAAATCAATCGAAGCTGAAGATGCGCGTCAGGAAGCGCATATTGAGTTGATTGCTTCTGAAAACTATTGCTCTCCTGCGGTGATGGAAGCGCAAGGATCAAAACTTCCCAATAAATATGCAGAAGGTTATCCTGGCAAACGCTATTACGGCGGCTGCGAATATGTAGACGTGATTGAACAGCTTGCAATTGATCGTGCTAAAGCGCTCTTTGGTGCTGATTATGCAAACGTTCAGCCACACGCTGGTTCACAAGCAAACTCTGCCGTGTACCTTGCGTTACTTAATGCGGGTGATACAGTTCTGGGTATGAGCCTTGCTCACGGTGGTCACTTGACTCACGGTGCAAAAGTAAACTTCTCTGGTAAAACATACAATGCTGTTCAGTACGGTCTTAACCCTGAAACAGGCGAGATTGATTATGAAGAAGTTGAGCGTTTAGCACTAGAGCACAAACCGCGTATGATCGTTGCGGGTTTTCTCTGCATATAGCCGTATTGTAGATTGGCAACGTTTCCGCGATATCGCAGATAAAGTAGGCGCCTACTTATTTGTTGATATGGCTCATGTGGCTGGTTTGGTTGCTGCTGGTGTTTATCCAAGCCCAGTTCAAATTGCTGATGTCACCACAACCACGACCCATAAAACCCTTCGTGGTCCACGTTCTGGTTTGATCCTTGCAAAAGCAAATGAAGAAATTGAAAAAAAACTTCAATCTGCTGTATTCCCTGGTAACCAAGGTGGTCCGCTTGTGCATGCGATTGCTGCAAAAGCAGTCTGCTTTAAAGAAGCAATGGCACCAGAATATAAAGCTTATCAACAACAAGTAGTCAAAAATGCTCAAGCCATGGCTGAAGTGTTAATTGCTCGTGGTTATGATATTGTTTCTGGTGGTACAGATAACCACTTGTTCCTACTTTCTTTGATCAAGCAAGATGTAACTGGTAAAGAAGCAGATGCAGGGTTTGGGGTACAGCAAACATTACTGTTAACAAAAATGCTGTTCCAAATGATCCACGCTCTCCATTTGTAACTTCTGGTATTCGTATTGGTACGCCAGCAGTAACGACTCGTGGTTTTGGTGAAGCTGAAGTACGCGACTTGGCTGGCTGGATTGCAGACGTTTTAGACAGCAAAGGTGATGAAAAAGTCATTGCTGATGTCAAAGCAAAAGTTGAAGCTGTGTGTGAAAAATTTCCCCTGTATATACAAACTAAGTGATTAGTTTTGGAAAAAGCTCCTAAGGGAGCTTTTTTTATGCCTAATATTCATGAATGGAAATTGTGGATTCAAAAAAATCATTTGATCCTTGAATCATCTAATTGATGAATATTAGCGTATCGAGATCAGGCTTAATCTAAAGATTTGGTTGAACTCTTATCTTGCCCTATTTCAATTAACATAAAGTTATTATCTTGATATAAAAGTATTCTATGCGCCGTTATAAAATCTGAATATGATAAAGAGATACATGACGATGGTTGATTATGGCTCGATTTAATTCTTTGATCCCGTTGGATCAGATTGAAACTGATCCCAAAATTGTCTTATCTATTAAACGTAATGATCTGGTGCCATTGCTAGATGATCAGTATCGACTCAATCATTTTGCGGATCAACTGATTCAAGCGCAGTCGGTTTTGTTAAACAGTATCGATGCCGAATTGAATCATCAGCTTAGCCATATCATTGGCCTATTAATTGAAAAACTGTCGAAATCTGACCGTCAGCTTAAAAAGCGTAAGTTTAATCGACTGCAGAAATGGCTCGGGATTGATCTGGAGTATGATAAAAATCAACTTCATTATTTTAATGACTTGCAAAGTTTGATTGATGAAGCCAATACACTGAGCCAGCGCTTACAGGTTGAAATTCAGAAATCACAGGCACGGATACAGCAGTTGCTCGGATTGCGTGAGCAAATGGCGACTTATATTGTAGCGGCCAAAGATTTTTTGAATGAGTATCCTGAATTTGTGCATCAACGCCATCCATTTGATAATTTTGCAGAGAGATTGTCGAAGAAAATAAATACCTTACATACTTTGCAGGTAAGTAATGATATTGCAATTACACAAATGCAATTGGCGCAACAACTTTCGTTTACTTTACTGGATCGGTTTAAAGAAGCGCAGCAGGTATTAATTCCTGCTTGGCAATACCATTTAAAGCAGAGTATGCAAACAGCTTCAGTTTCTAAATTGCAAAAATTGGATCGTAGTCGGGACAATCTACTGAATACGTTAAAGCAATCAATAGATCAAAATAAGGTGCCATAATGTCTCAATCTGAATCTAAAGATGAAAAATGCCTAACTGAAATGATGACAGAAATTCAACAGCAAGAATTTGAACGTTTGGATTTAAAAGCGCTTGGACTTCAATCTGAAGACTATGTAGAAGTTGTTCATGCTCATCAGGCATTAGATGACATGAGTCATGCCAGCGTGGCCGAATATGGTAAAGATATTGCGACTAAGACATCAGCTTACACAGATGAATTGCTGACCTTGGTTCAGTCGAAAGATCTAAACCAAACGGGTCAAAAGCTGAACGAGGTGGTACAGGTTGCTAAACAGTTAAATACATCCAGCATTTTAAATAAACCAAAAACTTCATCTATTCCAATTATTGGTGGTTTACTTAACAAAATCAAAGGTGCAAAGCAAAATTTTGATCAGCACTTTAGTACCACTAAAGAACAGCTTGATGCTTTAGTCAAAGAAATTGAGCATTCACAGTCTGGACTAAAAGCTCGCGTAAACACTTTGGATCACATGTTTAATGCGGTACTGGATGAATATAAACAATTGGGCATTCATGTTGCAGCAGGTCAAATCAAGCAGTATGAACTCCAGCAAGAAATTGCTGAATTGAGCCAAAAAGAACAAGATCAACAAACGACACAACAAATTTATGACCTGAATCATCTCGTCAATAATTTAGAAAAACGGGTCAGTGACTTACAAGTTCTACAGCAGTCTGCCATGCAAACCTTGCCCATGATTCGAATTATTCAGTCTAATAATTTAATGTTGGTGGAAAAATTTTTATGCGATTAAAAATATTACGCTACCAGCATGGAAAAATCAGATTAGTTTAGCAATTTCTTTGCAAGAGCAAAAAAATAGTGTGCAGTTGGCTAAAAATATTGATGATGCGACCAATGAATTACTGCGCCGTAATGCAGATTTATTGCACCAAAACTCAGTGGACACGGCAAGAGCTAATCAGCGTTCAGTGATTGACATTGAAACCCTTGAACATGTTCAAAACACCCTCAAAAAAACAGTAAATGATGTGATTCAAGTTCAGAAAGAAGGCATGCAAAAGCGCGATGAAGCTGCCACACGATTACGTACTTTGCAGCACGATTTAAATCAGTTAGTGATCGAATCGAGCCAGAGTTCTGTGATCAATAAATCATAATATTAAATTTGTAGGAGAATCATTTGCCCCCTATCGAGAATTATCCGATTGATGTTCAGTCGATTGAATCGAGATTGTATCTTTTAAAAAAGCGCCAACATCGAGTGATGCTTTTTAGTATGGTGGCGGTGCTGACTTTTATCATCAGTCTAATAGCTTTTTTTACTCAAACAGATCTGGTGTATAGTTTTTTTTTATCTTGGACAACAAGTTCATCAACTACATATTCCAGTTGCGGTAAATGATAAACTTTTATCACCTTCACAGCCTGACTATTTTTTGAGTTTATTGTCTTGGTTGGGTTGGATGATTTTAAAAGTTTTTTCTGGATTTTTTGGTGCTTTTATTTTTGTTCGAATTCTAAAAAAATTTAGATTCTTTCAGTGGCGTTTTAAGTCTTTTATTCTACGGTTTGTGGCATGGCTGATTGGATTCATTTTGATTTTTGGGCAGGCTTAACTTATTTGCAATACGATTCTAAAAATGACGACCCAAACAGGCTTATACAGAATTGATTGCTTATGATCAAAATATTCAGCAAAGTCAGATTGCACGTGATTTAAAAAATTCTGATGTTCCAGATGCAGTAAAAGACTATCTTTTGGGACAAACTGCATTATTGCATCGCCCTGTAGATAAAGATGCTGCCTTGCCTTATGCCGCAGGTTTGATACGTGCAGAACGAATAGATCCACATTTTATTGAATATGGTTTTAAACCTGAACAGCTTTGGATTATTCAACAACAAATGTATGGAAAATCGATTACTCCTTTAGCACAAAGTGTCCAACTTCAAACTAATAAAGCGCAGCAATTATCCGAAATAATTAAAAAGCTCTGTTTAGGATTGAGTTTTGTCGCTTTATTCATCGCGATTTTAAGTTATGGACTCGCCATGAATCTAAAAAAACGCACACTTCGAATTGAACAAACATCTTAAATTAATTCTAAAATTCAAAAAACCGATTAAAACAATAAAAACATACTGTTTCACCTATTTTAACTTTTATCGTATGATTCTCATCAAGTTAAAGAATTTACTCCTTTGGAGCTTCAAAATGTTAGACCAAAATATCAAAACTCAACTTAAAGCTTATTTAGAACGTTTGGAAAGTCCCATCGAATTGGTTGCTGCACTCGATGACTCAGACAAAGCGGCCAAAATCAAAAAAACTGGTCACTGAAATTGCAGAACTCTCAAACCAAGTGACAGCACGTTTTGATGGTCAGAATACACGTCGTCCAAGTTTCGGTATTGCTAAAGCTGGTGAACAACCTCGTGTGTTCTTTGCAGGCTTGCCTATGGGGCATGAGTTTACCTCACTCATTTTGGCGCTGTTACAAAACCCCAGGTTATGCACCTAAAGTGTCTGATGAAATTTTAAACCAGATTAAAGGCCCTTTACTTAAAAGCTGACTTTGATGTGTTTGTGTCATTAAGCTGCCATAACTGTCCAGATGTAGTACAGGCGTTAAACTTGATTGCGATCTATAATCCAAACAGTACTGCGACCATGATTGATGGGGCTTTCTTTCAGGATGAAGTCGAAGAACGTAAAATCATGGCCGTGCCAATGGTGTTCCAGAATGGCAATCACATCGGTCAGGGTCGTATGACTCTAGAGGAAATTGTCGCGAAAATGGACAGCAATGCTGCTGAAAAAGATGCCGCTGCCATTAATGCAAAAGATGCTTTTGATGTATTGGTGGTAGGTGCTGGTCCTGCGGGTGGTACTGCCGCGATCTATGCAGCACGTAAAGGTATTCGTACTGGTATGATTGCAGAGCGCTTTGGTGGTCAGGTAATGGACACCATGGACATTGAAAACTTCACCTCTGTACAAAAAACTGTGGGGCCAAAGTTTGCTGCGGATATGGAAGCGCATGTCCGTGAATATGATGTTGATATCATGAATTTGCAACGTGTCAGCAAAATTGTGGGTGCAGATCAAACTGCTTCGGGTCTGGTTGAAGTTGAACTGGAAAATGGAGCTAAAGTTGAATCGAAAACCGTGATTTTTTCGACTGGTGCGCGCTGGAGAAAAATGGGGGTTCCTGGTGAGCAGGAATATGCCACTCGTGGTGTTGCATATTGCCCACACTGTGATGGTCCATTGTTTAAAGGCCAAAAAAGTTGCGGTGATTGGTGGAGGTAACTCGGGTGTTGAAGCTGCAATTGATTTAGCAGGAATTGTTGAGCATGTGACGCTGGTAGAATTTGATACCAAACTTCGTGCAGACCAAGTATTGCAGGACAAGCTGAATAGTTTGCCAAAAGCGACCATTATTACCAATGCACTTTCTACAGAGGTGATCGGTGATGGTGCTCAGGTGACAGGTTTGAAGTATAAAGACCGTGCGACAGATACAGAACACACGATTGAGCTGGCAGGGATTTTTGTACAGATTGGCTTGTTGCCAAACACTGACTTTCTTAAAGGTTCGGTAGAGTTAAGCCCACGAGGTGAGATCATCATCAATGAGCGTAATGAAACCAATGTGAAGGGTGTGTTTGCAGCAGGTGACTGTACTACAGTGCCTTATAAACAGATCATCATTGCCACAGGGGAAGGTGCCAAAGCGTCTCTGTCTGCTTTTGATTATATTATTCGTCATGGTGATTGATTAGGTAAAGATTCAAGTTACATTGGATTGAATTGATTAAATCATTTTACTTTACGGAGTCTGATCTTCTAACAGTCAGGCTCCTTTTTTTCTTGTGCAATATCATGCATAGCAAGAATGGAAATAAACCGTGTAGTGACGCCGTACATAAAAAACAAAAAATTATTGTTCTAAAAATACGTTGAATTGTTCTATTTTTGCAGTTGTCGTTGCATGAAGTGATCGATTAAATTATCCAATAAGTTTTAAAATACTAGAGGGGAAGTTTAATGTCAGCAGTCAATCAACGACAACCTGTATTTTTTATTTCTCATGGTGGTGGGCCATGGCCTTGGATGCCAAATGCACTTAATAGTGTGTATGCTCAATTGGCACAGTCACTCGCAAGTCTTCTGGACTCGTTACCTAAAAAGCCAGATGCGATTCTGATGATCTCGGCACATTGGGAAGCACCTGAATTTACAGTACAGACCGCACTTCAACCTGACATGATCTATGATTACGGTGGTTTCCCTCCACATACTTATCAAGTACATTATGCATCTTCTGGATCACCTGAGTTAGCCGAGCGGGTTTTTCGCTTTACTTGAGCAAGCGCATATTAAAGTCTCAAGTGATGATAGGCGTGGTTATGATCTTTGGGATGTTTTCTCCAATGCAGATCATCAATCCTGCGGCAGATATTCCAGTCGTTCAACTTTCTTTGAAGAAAGGTTTAAACCCTCAAGAACACATTGAAATGGGGCGGGCTTTAGCTACCTTACGTGATGAAAATATTTTGATTATTGCCAGTGGATTGAGCTATCACAATCTTCGAATGTTTAATGCAAATGCTGCTGGACCATCACGTGATTTTGATCAGTGGTTATATGAAACTGTTGTTGAACATCAAGGAATTGAGCGAAATCAATTACTTCAACAATGGGAGTTGGCACCCGCTGCGCGGATTGCGCCCCCCACGTGAAGAACACTTACTACCTTTAATGGTGGCAGTGGGAGCAGCAGAACATGAACAGGGTAGCCGTAACTATCATGAGACAGCATTTTTAGGTGGCTTATCTGTGTCAAGTTTTGCTTTTGGTGAGTTGCGATATTAATTTAAATGTTTATTCATCATTTCACTATAGATCAACTCTGAATCGTATTTATAAAAGCACTGAAAAAACCAGATGATGTATCTGGTTTTTTTTATGACCCAATGTTTAAAGGTTATCGGTTATTTTCGAATTGGATAATTATAATCTCCCCATTTACTGGTTTTAAGTCCTAGTCCATGTAAACCTTCAAGCAGCTTCACTGCAGCCGTGACGCCATCAATTACAGGAATATCAATCTCTTGAGCGACACGCTCGGCAAGTTTTGCCATGCCGCCACATCCCAATACAATTGCACCAATATTATCTTCTTGTTTTGCTTTTAGGCAATGTTGCAATAATTTTTGGTAGGTTTCTTCGGTGTTACTTTCTAGTTCAAGTACGGGTAAATCGATACAATGAATATTTGAACATTTATTTACAAAGCCATATTCATGCAGTAAATGTTCAGCAATAATTCGAGTTCGAGAGAGTGTGGTCACAATCGAAAACTTGGTTGCAACCAATGTCGCGACATGAAAAGCGGCTTCTGCAATACCAATAACAGGAGCATCTGCAATTTCACGGGCCGCATGTAAAGCAGGATCACCAAAACAAGCAATAATATGTCCATCAACTTGATTTTCACGACCTTCTTTAATCAGCTGTAATGTTCCTAAAGCTGAAATGGCTTCATCATAATGACCTTCAATAGAAGGCACACCGTGATCTGGAGAAACGGCAAAAATTTCGGTGGTTGGTGCAGCAACTTTTTTTGGGACTTTCACCTATCGAATGAGTCATTTCAATGCAGGTATTGGGATTAATGATTTGTATCCGCATAATGCATAAACCCTTTATATTTAGAATAAAAACTTAAATAAGCTGTATTGAACGATAAAATTTAAAGCGATAAGGGACTTCCACAAATTCTTCAAGCATAGGTTTGTGGAAGTTTTTACTTCGATTTGATTGAGTAAAGCGCGTTTTAGATCAACGATTTTATTTTCACATGTTGTTTAATAGAGAGCAGACTGTAAATGATCAGACCTGCAAACATTCCAATAAACCAGGAGAAAATTTTCCAATGCATGTAGCTGAGGGAGCAATACACATAGAATTGGAATAATAGCCGCAGGAATCAGTGCTGCAATGGGTTTTGGATTATAGCCATTTTGATACCAGTACTTTCCATGAGGATTAATGCTATATAAATCATCTACCTCAATTTTTTGTTTCTTAACGATGTAATAATCTGCGATCAAGATACCAAATAACGGACCAATCAGAGCACCTAGAACATCAATGGTGTAGTGAATCACCTGAGGGTTATTAAAAAAATTCCATGGAGTGATAAAGATTGAACCCACTGCTGCAATCATACCTCCCATTCGCCAACTGATTTTATTGGGTGAAACATTTGAAAAATCAAAAGCGGGTGATACAAAGTTAGCCACAATGTTAATGCCAACCGTTGCAATCATGAGCGTGAGACAACCAAGAACCACCACAAACGTATTATTTAGTTGTCCAACCATTTCTACAGGATCTGTAATTAACTTACCATAAATAGGCAAAGTCGCTGCGATACAGACGACTGTTAATACTGAGAATGCTAGAAAGTTGACAGGTAAGCCTAAGAAATTACCAAATTTAACTGCTTCAAAGCTTTTACCATAGCGTGAGAAATCGCCAAAATTAAGTACAGGACCAGAAAAATAAGATACAACCAATGCAATTGCACCAATCATAACGGGGATAACATCCATGCCGTCGTATTTGACGCCGCCTAGATTCATATTGATATTACTCCAGCCAGCCTCATAGACCAACCATACTGCCATGGCAAACATCACAACATAAACCGCAGGACCAGCCCAGTCGATAAACTTGCGAATACTATTCATGCCTGACCAGAATACGACTGCTTGAAGTACCCAGAGCAGCATAAAGCCTAGCCATCCTAGATAAGACAATCCTAAAAATGAATGTGGTTTGACATCGGCATAGGCTGCCATTTCTGGCCAAAATTTTAAAATGATAATGATAAATGCGCTTGAAGCCAGATAAGTCTGAATGCCATACCATGCAACAGCAATAACTCCACGAATCACAGCGGGAATATTGGCACCAAAAAAACCAAAGGTTGCTCGGCAAATCACGGGGGAAAAAGGGGTACTGGTTTTTTTGGGTTGGTTTTGCAATCATATTGGCAAAAAATTGTACAATCACAATGCCGATAAGTAATGATACCAATACCTGCCAGCTATTGAGTCCAAGTGCGAATAAGCTTCCAGCAGTCACATAGCCACCCACACTATGTACATCAGACATCCAAAAGGGGAAAGATGTTATACGATGTCCATGTTTGTTTTTTTAAAAGGGGCTAGGTCGGAGTTGGTTAATTTAGGATGGTAATCGGGTTTGATTAAAGCTTCAGATTCATGTTGCATGTTAGTCACTCACTTTCATTTTGTCATAGGGTCATCGGGAAAATTGCATTTGAAGTTGAATTAAAATGTCAGACGAACACCAACAGCAGTTGAGAGTTGATCTTGATTGGCATAGCCACCACCTGCTAAATTCGAATCTGTATTGACCAGACTTTCACTTGAACCATCTGAATTTTTAAGATAAGCCACATTGGCAATGAGACTTAGTGGTTGACGGACTTGATAAATTGCTAAGGCTCGATACACCATAGCGTGGTGATCAAAAGTCGTATTTTCTTTATAAATAATGTCTCCAGATAAACTTAGTTTAGGCGTAAACAAAAAATCTAAGCCTATTTCAGTTGCCCACGCCTGTTGTTTTACTGAATTACTTGCAATTGCAGCATATTGACCTGGACCATCAATATCTGCATAAGCGATGCCTAAACGAGCAGATAATTTTGAAAAGTTATAGCGGGAGGCGAGTGTCGAAAGTTTATAGTGATGATCATTGTCTTGAGCTTCATGATCTTCATAAGCTCCGCCGATCACCCACTGATTTGCAGCATATTTAAAAGCGCCTGAAAAAATTTGCCCGTGTGTGTTTTTAGTTGAATCATCTTTAAGGCCGTAAATTGCACCAAATTGCCAGCCATTCATTTCAGGCGAAGTGTATTTGACTAAGTTTGAGTAAATTTCACTGACGGCATCAAATTCAGAAAATTTAAAAATTGCTCCTGAGTTATATCCACCTTTGAAGACTGAACCGACAAACCAATCGTCGTTAAATGTCCATTGTTTACCTATGCTGACGGCGCCATAAGGTGTTTTCATCCCAATATAAGCATTACGATCAAACAGTTCGCCATCTTTGCTTTGTTCGCCTTTTGAAGGGTTAAATCCAGCCTGTAATTTAAAAAAGGCCTGATAATCCTCATCAATTTTATAATCGCCACTCAATCCGAGATTTGACACACCCAAAATACTGTCAACACCAGTCGTTTTGGTCTTTGTACCTTGTTTTACATTACTTACAGATGCGATCCCCGTATCAATCAAACCACTCAATTGTAGGTTGACATCACCAGATGTCAGATTAATCGCTGCATGACTGCTGAAGGTTAAACTCATCATACTGCCTAACATTAGGCATTTTTTTAGACAAAACACTGTTACCACCCCAAGTATGTTTAGAATTGTTTTCACAACCCTTATAAATTGTTGACCAAATAAATTAAAATTGTGCACAATTTTATTTAAGCAAAATTTGAACCAACTTTTATAAAATTTCGTTATTTAGCAGAGGGAGCAGCTAAGTAATTCGTTAGTTTTAATTTAAATATTTGAAATTGTTTTATTTTATTTTTAGTAAAATTAAATTGAAAATAAATAAAGTTGTATGGAATATATAAAAATTGTGAACAACTTGCTAAACTATATATCAAATAAAATATAGTTTTATTCTAAAGTCCTGTCGACAATATCCGCTTTTTGCTCTGTATGAGGAACGCATGTCATTATCTGCACCAGAAAAAAGCAATCATCTGTCCAATAATGAAGACACCGATCAACATATTTATCATGCAATTGTTGATGCCATTATGAATCGACAAATTGGCCCAGGTACTCGTTTGGTCGAAGCGCCGCTGTGTGAGGCTTTCGGGGTAACACGTGGAGTATTGCGTCGAGTGTTTGTCAAACTTGCGCATGATCGGGTGATTGAAATACAGCCCAATCGTGGTGCAGTGGTTCCTGAACATGATTTTCAGGAAACAGAAGCTATCTTTGAAGCACGTAGTATGCTTGAAATTGGCACAGTTAAAAAATTGGCACGAAAGTATAAACAGCTTGATCTTTCTGAATTGAAAGCGTTAATAGATAAAGAAGAAAAAGTGCGTAGTGCTGGTAATCTCAAAGAGTGGATTAAGCTTTCTGGTGATTTTCATATTTGTTTATGTGAAGCCAACCATAATCCGATTGTGACAGGATATTTGCAAACCTTAATTGCGAGAACCTCGTTATTAATTGGAATGTATGAAACCAAACCCAACCATTGTTCTGTTGAAGAGCATCATGCGATTTTGGAGGCAATTGAACAGGGTGATGAACAAAAAGCGATTAAGCTCATGGAAGCACATTTAGGAGAGTATGCGCGTAGCTTTTTGGATGAACAACCAGATACCAAATCACCCAATTTAAGAGATATTTTTCAGAATAAAAAACTTCAAAAATAATGGAGTTTAAAAAACCGAGAAATTATTCTCGGTTTTTTAGAACGGTAATTTCTTACTTTTCTACGAAAGCACGTTCGATCACGTAATCACCAAGAACACCCATACGTGGCGATTCTTTTAAACCTGCTTTATCCAAAAGCGCTGCTACGTCTGTTAAGAAATGTGGGCTACCGCAAAGCATCGCACGGTCAGTTTCTGGATTAAATGGTGGCAAACCAATTTTTTCAAATAATGCACCAGTTTCAATGGCAGTCGTTACACGACCTTCATTTTCAAAAGGTTCACGGGTAACTGTTGGGTAATAGATTAATTTGTTTTTGATATCGAGTTCTTCAAACCATTCATTGTTTGGTAATTCATTCAAAATCAAATCTTGATAAGCCAACTCGCTAATCCAGCGTGTACCATGTACCAAAATCACTTTTTCAAATTTTTCGTAAGTTTCAGGATCACGAATTAATGATAAAAATGGTGCAAGGCCTGTTCCAGAAGAAAGGAAATATAGGTTTTTACCAGGATTCAAATCATCATGAACCAAAGTGCCTGTAGGCTTTTTAGAAATTAGAATTTCATCACCGACTTGTACTTTCTGTAAAATCGAGGTTAATGGGCCTTCTTGCACCTTGATTGAGAAAAACTCAAGTTCTTCTTCATAGTTAGCGCTGGCAATTGAATAAGCACGCATTAATGGCTTACCATTGACCTCAAGCCCGATCATTACAAACTGACCATTCTTAAAACGTAATGCGACATCGCGCGTGGTTTTAAAACTAAACAGAGTGTCATTCCAGTGGTGAACATGGGTAATGCGTTCAACATTAAAAGCAGCCATTAAAGATCTCAATCACGATCAAAAGAAAACAGATTGCTATTCTAATCTAAAATCTTTCCCGATAAACTGAATATATTTAATTGTGTTTATAAGAAAAAGTGATGATGACTTCTGTAAATTTACCAATCATCGGCATCATGCATTCACCTTATGGTGAAAAGTTTGGTATCCCTCGTCAGCCCAACCTCGTACAGGTAGAGTCATACATTGAAATGTACGAACCATATAATGATATTTTGGCATTTGAAGGAATAGAGGCATTTAGTCATTTATGGTTAATCTGGCAGTTTCATGACAATAAAAATCAGCAAGACGATGAAAAATTTCGCCCGCAGGTACGCCCGCCACGTTTAGGGGGGAACAAGAAAATTGGGGTTTTTGCGACCAGAAGCATGTATCGTCCAGCACCGATTGGGTTATCTGTCGTGCAATTTAAACGCATCGAAAAAATTGGAAAAAAACTGCGAATTTATGTGAGTGGCAGTGATTTGTTAAATGGAACTCCAATTCTTGATATCAAGCCTTATATTCAGTATTCAGATGCGATTGTTTCTGCACAAAGTAGTTATGCACAAGATGAACCTATTAGAAAAAACGTATTATGGACAGTAGTCGCTTGCGAGCAAAGACAAAAATTTTTAGATCAGAAAAAACTCACGACCCAGATTTTGAATGAGCTTGAGCAAGTATTGGCTTTTGATCCGCGACCTGCATATCAAAATGATGATAATCGGATTTACAAAATGAAGTTCGATCAATTCGATATTCACTTTAAAGTCAATGATCACAATGTTGAGGTGGTTGGATTTTTTCATCAACAAAGTGAAAGTTAATGTCTCTTGTTGCGACGCTTGTGTTGATACATTTGTTCATCTGCATGAGCACATGCACTTTCCAGATCAAAACTTGGATGGCGTATGGCATAACCAATTGCTGCGCTAATTTTGGCAGCTTTAAAAGCAGCAATGATCCGATTTTTGAGTTGTTCAATACGATGTATATCATGCCCAAGGGTAAGTATCCCAAACTCATCTCCACCTAGACGTGCAACAAGATCTTCCTGACCTAAGGTATTTTTTAATATAGTCGCGGCTTGCTGGATGAGCCGATCTCCTTCGGCATGGCCTCTTTGATCATTCATTAACTTTAAATCATTCAGATCAATCATAAAAATGGCAGCAGGGTATCCATACTGTTTGCAACGTTGCTCCTCTGCTTCGAGAAATTGATTCCAACCTCGCCGATTATAAATACCTGTTAGCACGTCAATTACGGCTTCACTTTTTAAACGCTCATGCAGTCGAATCTGCTCATTTTCTCGAATTTCACGTTGTAATATATGGCTTAGAAGATTACCAAACAACTCAATTAAATCTTCATCTTCAATGATTTTTCTAGATTTGGGGTATGGGTCAATTGCACATAATGTACCAAATAAGCTTCCATCTTCATTTAAAAGCGGTTGACCAATATAGGCTTTGATATTGACTTGTTTGGCAATTGGAGCTGACGCATAAAGTGGAATTTCTTCAGAATAAGGTGCAATTTTTGGGGCATTACCTAACACCATATGTGAACAAAATGAATCAGCCCAATTAAAAACATGACCTGGTTTGACATTATAACCATGATCTTCAGACTGTAATACGATCCAGTCATTACCTTCTACACGAGTAATCATCCATAAATCAAATCCAAATTTCTGATGTAAAAAATGTAATATCGCTTTTCCTGCTTCATGAAAATTTTTAAATGAAATGGAAGTCATTGCTCGTTTTAAGAGTGAAATTTAATTGAACTTTAAAACAATTTTATCTAACTGGCTATCACTCTTTATTTTTAATGACTAAAAAATACATCATAAATTAACTCTGATATAGTGGGAATGGCGTGGGGGAGAAACAAATGACATATCATTTTGAAATAGATACACAATGGTGTTTAGAACAATTATTAAAAGATGGTCGAATCAGCGAGCGCGATAAACTGCTTATACAAACCACACATCGAAATAAAGAGCAACTGAAATGGCATCCATTACAGTGGATTGCTCACTTTAATTTAAAAGATCAAGCTCATACAGCCAAACCATTCGATATTCTGAGATTGAGTCAGTGGTTGGCAGATAAGGTTGGACTACCTCTATATGTGATCGACCCCTTGAAGGCCGATGTCAATTTGCTGACCTCGGTGATGTCACAGGAATTTGCACTACGCAACAAAATTCTGGCTGTAGATGTCAATCCTGAGCGTATTCTGATTGGAACGGATCAGCCGTTTGTTCGAGACTGGGTAAGTAATCTTGAGCTGAGCTTGGCACCAAAAAAAATTGAGCTTGTACTGTTATCGCCAGATCAGCTCCAGCGTTATTTACCTGAATATTATCAAGTGAGTCGGGCAGTGCATTCTTCTAGGAATGCAACTGCTTACGAGCGAGACAATAAAGGTGTCGAGGCTTTACTTCAATTGGGCGATAACCAGAATCCCGATGCTAATGATCAGCATATCGTTAAACTGGTCGACTGGATTTTACAATTTGCTTTTGAACAGGGTGCAAGTGATATTCATTTGGAACCACGTAAAGAAAAGGGAAAGGTTCGCTTTCGGATAGATGGAGTATTGCATACTATTTATCATATGCCAGCCAATACCTTATCTGCTGTGATTGCACGGATTAAAATTTTAGGGCGTTTAAACGTCGCAGAAAAAAGAAAACCCCAAGATGGTCGTTTAAAGACCCGAACGCCCAAGGGGCAAGAAACCGAACTCCGGCTTTCAACGTTACCAACAGCATTTGGTGAAAAACTGGTCATGCGTATTTTTGATCCAGATGTTTTGGTCAGAAGTTTTGAGCAACTCGGCTTCGATGAAATTTTGCTTAAACAGTGGCAAGCATTGAGTCGGAATAGTCACGGCATTATTTTGGTGACAGGTCCTACTGGTTCGGGCAAAACAACGACGTTATATTCATCGTTAAAACAATTGGCTACTGATCAGGTCAATGTTTGCACAATTGAAGATCCAATTGAAATGCTTGAATCAAGCTTCAATCAAATGCAGGTTAATGCTGCTATTGACCTTGGTTTTGCAGATGGGGTAAGAGCACTAATGCGACAGGATCCCGATATCATTATGGTGGGTGAGATTCGTGACCAAGATACCGCCAATATGGCAATTCAGGCTGCGCTTACGGGGCATTTAGTTTTATCGACTTTACATACCAATGATGCACCTTCTAGTCTGACCCGTTTACATGATTTGGGTGTGCAACCCTTTTTAACTGCAGCAACTTTATTAGGTGTTTTAGCGCAACGACTGGTGCGTCAACTATGTCCTCATTGTAAAGTCCTTTCAGATATTGATAAACAACAATGGCTGCATCTGACACAGGATTATGAGATTGCAATGCCTGAACAAATCTATGCGCCAGTTGGATGTGATCATTGTCGTCAAACTGGTTATAAGGGGCGTATAGGCATTTATGAGTTCATGTCTCTTGATCTAAATTTAAAGCAACTGGTTAGTTCTGAAGCAGATTTAAATCAATTGAAATCACAAGCCAAAAAGCAAGGAATTCAACCTTTAAGAATCGCAGGAGCCCGAAAAATTCTGGAGGGTGTGACCAGTCTTGAAGAAGTCTTAAGAGTGGTACCGTTAACTTAGTGGAAGCTTAGTTTAGATCTTAAGATTCACCTCATGTGTTTTTGTTGTAATTCTCTGATCAAATAAAATGTTCGATCAGAGAGGAACAACAATGAGACGTCTAGCAGCTTTAGTTTTGACATCAGGTTTGACTATTACGAGTCTCAGCTATGCTCAGCCAGTCAATCAATCTGCACTTGTCCCAACAACAAGTGTGAGTGTGAAAGATGCATTAACACTTAAAGATAATACGCCCGTAAAACTTCAAGGTCAGGTGGTTAAGTCCTTGGGGGATGAGAAATATCAATTCCGCGATAAAACAGGTGTTATTACTGTAGATATTGATGATGAACTTTGGCAAGGACGTCCAGTTTCACCAACAACACATATCACTTTGATAGGTGAAGTAGATATCGACTATAAGCCAATGAAGCGTGTTGAAATTGAAGCCGACCAAATACAATTCTAAACTATGTTGAACTGAATCAGTCTTGTAGCCTATCACCGTATATCCTGAAAAGGATATACGGTGAATTTTTTAGAATATTGATATAACAGCCAGAGAGTACAATTAGAATGAGAATCTTGATCGCAGAAGATGACATTTCACAAGCAGAAAGTATCAAGTCTTGGTTGGAACTTGATGGCTATGTTGTGGATTGGGTTGACCGTGGGGATTATGCGATTGCAGCGATCGAACAGCATGATTATGACTGTATCTTGCTTGATCGTGGGCTTCCAAAATCGAGTGGAGATCAGGTATTGCTGACGCTCAGAAAACATCAGTCCATGACACCTGTCATTATGATCACAGCGCGTGACAGTATTTCAGATCGAGTTATGGGATTAGATCTTGGAGCAAATGATTATCTGGTCAAGCCATTTAGTTTGGAAGAATTGTCTGCGCGAATTCGTAGTCATATTCGGTCAATGCAACAACAAGTAGATAGTCTTTTATGCTGGAAAAATATTGAACTGGATACACAGGATAAATGGGTGAAACTTTCAGGGGAACTGGTTGAACTCACTGCAAAAGAATTTAAGGTGCTGCATAAAATGATGCAAAACCCAGAACGCGTAGTGACCCGTGAGCAACTTGAAAGTACGCTATATGCTTGGGGCGATGAAATAGAAAGTAACGCGATTGAGGTTTTTATTTATCAGCTCAGGAAAAAAATAGGTACAAATTATATTAAGACAATCCGTGGCTTGGGTTATCGGAAATGAGCGAGTGAATACATGATATCCTCAGTTTCATTACAAACTCGGCTTGTACGAGGCACGTTGATCAGTAGCATGATCGCTGGACTCATTGCTTTTGTTTTACTGATAGCGATTACTGTAATTCATACCATGGATATCCAAGACCAGATTATGGATGAAGTTTCAGATTTACTTCTTACTTCAGATGCTCATATTCCTTCTGCTACAGATTTAAATGAATTGATTGAGGAATTTGATCTTCAATACCGCCTTGACTGGAAAGACAAAACTTTGACGTATTCAGATCATCATGGCGATATTGCTCATACACAACATCTGGAAAAGGGTTATGGTTATTTTTTTCATCAAGGTGAGCTGTGGCGAAGTTATGAAGCTGAAAAAAATGAATCCGAACTCAAGGTTATGGTTATACAGCCTATTAAGGCCCGCTTTTCAGAAGTTTTTCAAAGTATTCTTTGGTATGCCGCAGGTTTGATATTTTTATGGCTGCTTCAATGGGGATTATTAAAATGGACAGTGAGACGGCAGCTTGCACCTTTGCATCATCTTTCTCATTTGATTGGAGAAAAGACGGTTGATAATTTACAACCTATTCCAAATGAAGATTTAATATTTACAGAATTACAGCCAGTCATTTCTTCACTCAACCAATTATTGGTTCGGCTTGAGCGAGCTTTATCGGCGGAGCAGCGTTTTACAGCGGATGCCTCTCATGAGCTAAGATCGCCTCTTTCGGCAATTCAGATGCGTTTAGAATTGATCAAAAGAAAATTTGCAGATATTGATTCATTAAATGCAGATATCGACAATATTCAAATTGATGTAAAACGTAGTACACAGATTCTGGAAAATTTACTTTTACTTGCACGTCTCGATCCATCAAAAGCCAATGAACTTCCAAAAAAATCAATTGAAATGCTTAACTTGATTTCTGAAGTTAAAACAAATTTAATGCCATTCGCGATTCAAAAAAATATAGTCATAACATCTCAATATTCACAGCAAAATGATGTTGTAAATGCAAATCAGGAGTTGATATATAGTTGTATTAGAAACATCTTGGAAAATGCGATTCGTTATACGCCTGATCATGGGCAGGTATTCATTCATTTATTGAATCAAGATGCCCAATTGATTGTGAGAATTGAAGATACTGGAACGGGAGTAGAATCTGAAATACTTCCACAATTTGGGGGGCAGCGTTTTTTTAGGGTACTGGGCACCAAGCAAAAAGGGACTGGACTAGGCTTATCGATTAGTCAAAAAATTCTTGAGTTACATTATGGTCAGTTACGATTTGACCAGAGTAAATATGGCGGTTTATGTGTGGAAATCAGACTGCCTGTTGATCGATTGGTTGCAGATTAAAAAAAAAAGTATGGAATTCCATACTGTTTAGATTATTTTGACCACGATTATTATTGTTTTACAACGCGAGCTATATATTTTATTTCGTTAAAATAAGTCGGTTGTTGCGAGTCAGGCGCAGGCGATATTCTTCGCCAGCATGCATAATCCGGATTTCACGGCCTAGGGCAAATAAGTTATTTGAGTGTAGCATTGGTAACGATTGCGTTTCATTATTACGAGTAAATAGGTTGAAAGGTGCGTTCATTTATTGTGCTCCGTGGTTGTTTATTTAACGATTTAAATGATAATCATTATCGAATAGGCCTGTCAATTAAAATTTTGTGATTTTATAAAAAATAAAATTTATTTACACTTGAGAAAATTTGAGGAGCTGCAAAAGTATATGCCAAAACCTGTTATTGATGTCTCGATTGGAATCTTGCTACATCAGAATAAAGTCTTGGTTGGGTGGCGTGAAGCCAGTCAACATCAGGGCAATAAACATGAATTCCCAGGCGGAAAAGTTGAACATAATGAAAGTCCTGTTGATGCTTGCCGCCGCGAGATTTATGAAGAGGTTGGGGTAGGTATCAAAGATTGGCATGTATTTGATCAGATTACGCATGAGTACGATGATGTCATTGTAAAATTGCATTTATTTCATGCTTTTGTACCAGATGAGTTGTTGGCATTAATCCATCAGCCTTGGTCATGGTTTGGCAGAGATCAGCTCAAAAATCTAAATTTTCCAAAAGCAAATGATGCAATTTTGCAGCGTTTAAGCTGGCCCCATTACATCAAAATCTCCGAATTGCCGAATAACTTTTCATCTGATCGTTTGCAATACTGGCGTTTCGATGATGGGATTAAACAAAATATCAAGCAAGTTCTTGAGCATATGTCAGAAGCGAAACTTGATGCGCTGATTATTAATCAAGATCAATGGCAACAACTTGATCATGATTTACAACAACAGATTAAGACGATTCATTTGAAGCAACATCAACTGATGCAGCTTAAGCAAGGAGATTTAGTTGTAGGTAAGCGCTATATTGCAGCTTGTCATGATCTGGTTGCAATAAATCATGCCCATAGATTGGGTTGTGATGCAGTGTTTATTAGTCCTGTTCAAGCAACACCGACACATCCTGAAGCAGTTACTTTGGGGTGGGATGGGTTGGCCCAAATGGCGCAGCACAGCCATATTCCCGTTTTTGCATTGGGTGGTTTACATCCAAATGATCTTGAGCAAGCGGTAAAACATGGGGCTTACGGTATTGCAGGAATTCGAAATTTTTGAAATATTTCACTGAAGTCTAGAGAGACTTCAGTGCTTGTTGTGCCTGCTGAATAGATTTTGCATTATTTTGTTTTTGTGCAGCATTGAGAATATTTAACCAAAGCTGCTTTTTCATCGGATTGGATTGAGCAAAACTCAAACCACGCCGTGCAAGTGATTCACCAGAAGCATACTGACCTTTTTGGTTGGCAACCATTGCCAGAAATAAAAAAGTTTCAGGTGCCTGTGGCGCTAAACGTTGTGCTTGAAGTGCATATCGCTCTGCATCATCCCACTGCATTTGGCTATAGGCTTGCTGTGTTTTTTGCATCAGACTTTTAAAAGCAGGAAGCTGTTTGCCATCATTAAATTTCTGCTGTGTTACTTTTTGCTGAGGTACAACCACCCGCATTTGTTGGCGTTTTATTTGTTCCTGCTCATACGGTGTAATTTTAACGCCAGATGGCGTTTCAATGGTTTTGTTTACTGGTTCAACTGACTTTGAGGGTGTGTCAGTTTTTTTCTTCGGTTGTTCAAGCGAGGTGAGCGTTGAACAGCCCACCATCGATATAGTACCTAAGATAAAAAGACTTTTTTTCAACATAGTATCTCTCATCAAATTACGTTAGTTAGTAGTTATAACTACCACTTGAAATGACTTTATTCTGATTTTGCGACAAATCATTCTGCATTTGATTTTCACTTTCTTGAATATATTGATCAGTACTATCGCCTTGGTTGGTATTTGGATTGCTATCTGTTCCATCGCCGTCTATAGGTGCTGTCTGATAGTTAGGCAGTCCGCAAGCAGTTGCTTGTTGAGGAACAGTATAGCGTAACATTGGAATATACATTGCACCTTCGCAGCCTTGCGCTGAAAGGTTTCCAGTTGCAACATCAATCCATTGCCACTGTACATCATCTGTCTGGCGTAAATTTACCGGCTGCTGACGCAACTGACGCATCACATTTGTCCAGACAGGCAGGGCGCCTGACGAACCAGTAAGACCTGTAATCTTATTATCATCTAAACCTAACCAGACTACTGCAACGTAGTTACCTGAATAACCAGCAAACCAAGAGTCACGTGTATCATTGGTGGTACCAGATTTACCTGCGAGTTTTAAAGAGGTTGGCAAACTATTATAAGCCGAGCGGCCTGTGCCTGATGCCATAACCTGTTGTAAACCATAGTTTAAGATATAAGCAGAGGAAGGCTCGATTGTTTGTTGAACATTTAATCCAAAACGTTCTAATACGCGACCATTGGCATCTACCACGGAACGAATAGCGCGTGTTGGATATTTAAATCCACCTGTCGCGAAGTTGCTATAGATACCAAGCATTTCCATTGGTGACATATTCACAGCACCAAGAAAGATAGAAGGATAAGACGGGATATTCGATGTAACACCAAATTTTTTCAATTGATTACTAAAGGTGGATACACCAAACTCCTGACCTAGACGCACCGCAGAGAGGTTATAAGAATTGGCGAGCGCTTGTACCATTGGAACGACACCATGTTCACCACCACTGTAGTTCTTTGGCGTCCAACTTTGATCATTTCCAACAGGAACGCTGACAGCACTATCCTGAATACGGCTTGCCCAATTGTATCGACCCGATTCAATTGCATTGAGATAAATGACTGGCTTTAATAATGAACCGACTTGACGTTTCGCATCTACTGCACGGTTAAAACCTGTAAAATCTTGTGTCGAACCTACCGCCGCAATCAACTCACCATTTTCTGGATGTGCAATCAAGACAGCACCTTGTAAATTACGTAGTCGAGACGGGTTGCCTTTGGCCAATTGGCTCACAGACGCTTTAAAGGCATTTTGAACATTGGTTTGTGCAATTGGATCAAGCGTTGTAAAAATACGCAGACCTTGGTTGGTCAAATCGCTTTCTTGATATTCGGCACGTAGCTGACGACGGACAATATCTAAAAAATCAGGGAATTTAGCAGGGCCAAGTGTTGGTTTTGACACCACACCTAAAGGGCGGGCAACTTCTTCGTCGTATTGTGACTGAGATAAATACCCCATAACCAACATGTTATTCAAAACAGTATTACGACGTTTTAATGCGCCTTCTGGGTTGCGCCAAGGGTTATACAGTGAAGGTCCTTGTACCAGACCCACCAAATAAGCTTGCTGCGCAATATTCAGTTCACGTAATGGTAATCCAAAATAAAATTGTGAAGCCAGACCGTAGCCATTAATTGAATAGTTACCGTTTTGTCCCAGATTAACTTCATTTAAATAAGCTTCAAGAATTTCATCTTTGTTGTAGTGTAATTCAAGTAGCAATGACATTAAGGCTTCGTTGACCTTACGCTTTAAAGTACGCTCTGGGCTTAAATAGAAATTTTTAACCAATTGCTGAGTGAGTGTTGAACCACCTTGGCGTTTACCACCTGTCACGTTACTTACTAGCGCACGTGCAGTACCACGTACTGATAAACCATGATGATGATAAAAATTACGATCTTCTGTTGCAATAAGTGCTTCAATCAACGTTTTAGGAACTTTATTGAGTTTGATTAAGACACGATCTTCATTGTGCTGAGGATAAATTCCGCCAATTAAAAGTGGCTCTAATCGGGCAATGCCTGTGGTGGGTGGTTTAGTGGCACGTACATCTGCAACCTGATCATTGGCAAACGTCAATTCAAGTACTTGCTCAGGTTCACTGCTATCACCAAAGTCAAAGCCACGCGTATGTACATACATACTGTTGCCTTGGGTGACATATGTACCCGACTTGGTATAGTTTTCAGAATTTTTGTAGCCTAGTAAACCGAGCTCTTGCGTCAGATTTTGCTGGGTAATGGGTGCATTGGTATAAATCTCTAATGGACGTGCAAATACCTTTGCAGGGATATCCCAGCGCTGTCCTTCAAATTTATGGCGTATCACCGTATCTAAACGAATAATATAAATACTAAAAGCAACAAAACCGCCAATAACAAGAATAGCAAAAATCAGCGCAAAAAAACCTATGCCGCGTTCAAACTTCATAAATCTGTCATAAAAAGTCTAATCAATTCTGCCAATCATGCGATAGCTACATTTTCTTTGCAATGATAAAACTGTGAACAAACTGAAAAAGCCAAGATTAGAACGAATATCATTGAAATATTGAAGCTTTTTTACAAAAAGAATTTGAGATAATTGTGATGAACTAAAGTTTTGAATAAATTGTGAACGCCAAATCAACACTTAAAACTAAACTGACATGTTACTGACAATAAAACAGTATAAGATGTAAAGGGTATAAACGGTATTTTGTAAGAAATATGCTATATTAATGACACAATTACATGTTCGATGTTGATATGTGATGGGTGAGATCATGGTCTGATCCTGTGTCATAATCAGCTACATTTTTACAAAAATGATCGCCCAACTGAATTTAATCGATAGGCATATTTAAGGCATCCAATGCAGTCTGCAAATCTTTCCTCCGCCAAATCTTTTCGTAATATTGGTTTGATTGGTCGTCCCGATAAAACATCTGTCGTTGAAACACTCTGTTTGATTCATGATCACTTAAGAGAGCTTGGACTTCATGTGATTTTTGATCAAGAAACGGCAGAACTCGTACCATATAGCAATGTACAAACTGCGAGTCGGTCTTTACTGGGGGAAGTGGTTGATCTTGTGATTGTAGTCGGTGGAGATGGTTCTTTACTTCATGCTGCGCGTGCGTTGGTTCGGCATCATACGCCAGTCATTGGAATCAACCGAGGTCGTCTGGGGTTTTTAACCGATATTAAGCCCGCTGATGCATTGTTTAAACTAGATCAAGTGCTGAAGGGACATTTTCAGTTAGATCGACGTTTTTTACTCGAAATGGAAGTGAGAACAAAGGGCGAGACACTCTATGATGCGATTGCATTAAATGATGTAGTTTTGCATTCGGGTAAATCCGTTCACATGATTGATTTTGAGTTGCAGATTGATGGACAATATGTATATCGCCAGCATAGTGACGGGCTAATTGTATCAACACCAACCGGTTCAACCGCATATGCGTTGTCTGGTGGTGGCCCGATTTTACATCCGAGTATGGATGCTATCGCACTTGTTCCTATGCATCCGCATACGTTGTCTTCACGACCCATTGTTGTGGGAGGGCAAAGTGAAATTAAATTGACCATACGCGAGAATCGGGTATTACCAATGGTCAGTGCAGATGGTCAACATAGTGTGTCACTGAATGTGGGTGACTGTGTACATATCCGTAAACACCCATTTAAGCTAAACTTACTGCATCCACCAGGTTATGATTTTTATATGGCATGCCGTACCAAACTTGGTTGGAATCAAGACTTTGACTTAATTAAAGAGCAGGATGACTCATGAATATCGAACAGATGCTTGCCATTTTAGATCCAGACGTTGTTCAACGCTTAAAAACAGCCGTAGAAATTGGAAAATGGCCCAATGGCGTTGTATTGACAGCCGAGCAAAGACAGATTTGTATGCAAGCAGTCATGATCTGGGAACATAAACACTTGCCAGAAGAAGAACGTACAGGATACATAGACCGCGGTACTAAAGAAGAAGGTGAAGAGTGCGATTCACACGAGCCAGAAATTAAACCGATCCGCTTTGTATAACAAAGTATCACGGTTAAATTCCCAAATAATATTTATAGCGCTTTGTTGAATCGAGTATTCCAAAGCGTTTTTGCTTTTGCCATGGCCTCGGCATAATCATTGACTACTTTCATGGTATATAAAGCAATACCAATCGTTTCAATAATGGCCAGCTCTCCATATTCATGTGAGCTTTCGCCAAGCCATACCGATTTAAATATGGCTAGATCAAGTTCTTCCTCTATTGGTGAACGTTCTGGTGTGAGCTTAGGAAGCTCATATTCATACATTTCTCCATCTCGAATACCGCAAATTAGTGTTTTTGCATCAGGATTACGCTCAAATTCTCCACCTTCACCTTTAATGACAGCACTATTTTGATAACCAAGCTGAAAAGCAGTTCTTTGATGAGAAGTGCGGTAAGCAGGATGAAAAATAGCTTGTAAGGTTGCTTTGGCATTAAAAGGATTAATTAATCGAGCTAAAGTATGAATAGGGGAGCGTAAACCCATTACATTGCGTAAAGAAATTAACTCATCCAAAACTGGGGATATAACGTGCAGTGGTAAATAAGCGAAATGTTTCAGTTGTAGTTGAGCTTTTACGTCTTGTTCAGACTGACAAATAGGATAACCCAGATATTCGAGTACCTGCTCGGTATAAACACGATTTAAGGTATGTCCAGCAGCTCCATGCATGACAATTTTATAGCCATGATGAGCAAGGGTGAGCGCAGCAAGTAGAAACCATGGGTAATGTTTGCGTTTACCCGCATAAGAAGACCAGTCAAGATCGACATCAAGAGGAGCAAAATTCAAATGATCACGTGTAGCTTGTACAAAGCCACTGAGCTCTTCTACAGATTCCTCTTTCACACGTAATAACATGAGAAAGGCGCCGAGTTGAACATCTAAAACTTCACCTTTCAGAATCATACTAAATGCCTGATAGGCTTCATCATAGTTGAGTGACCTTGAGCCTGTTTTTCCTTTGCCCAGAATTCTGACATATTGTGCAAAAGGATGTTCGAGTTCTTTATATAGATTTTTCTTGGTATTCATGTCGTTGGAGATATTTCATGAAAAAATGGATATCCTAACTATGGCATAAAAATTAAATGAATGAATCCTTAAATTTTCTATTAGACTAATGTCTAACTTAAAAATGGTTAAAAATTAAACATGAGCATCGTTTTATAACCGATTATTTTTTTATTTGAAGTAAACTTTGCGAGTTTTAAAAAATTCTTTAATTTTTTTAAATGATCTCCTTGTTTACCTTAGATTGAATTTGATAACAATCGAGTTTTAAGTTGTAAGCATTTTTGAAAACGTTTTTGTTTTCGCATTGAGGAAAGTATTTTTTCATTGGATGGAAAATACTTTGCTTTTGTGGTGAAACATCAGGAATCGTTGTTTCCTGCAAAGGACTAAAGGGCTGTCTATATTAAGAATATAGATTTTTCATTTGCATATTTCTAAGGACTTAGAAATACAGATTGAAGTAAAGTTATGGCTAAAAAACCAATTTATAAATCGCTCTATTTTCAAGTTATTGTTGCAATTATTGCAGGTATCTTGGTCGGGCATTTTTATCCAAGTACCACACATGTTGTTGATGGTGTCAAAGAGCATATTCCTGGTTTGGGTGAGCAGCTTAAACCACTTGGTGATGCGTTCATTCGTCTAATCAAAATGATTATTGCGCCAGTGATTTTCTGTACCGTGGTGAGCGGAATTGCTGGTATGGAAAGCATGAAGTCTGTGGGTAAGACAGGCGGTGTTGCTCTATTATATTTTGAGGTCGTTTCAACGATTGCATTGCTGATTGGCTTATTAGTCATCAATATTGCGAAACCAGGCGTTGGCATGAATGTAGATCCTGCATCGCTAGATACTTCTGGTATTGCAAAATATGTTGCGTCGGGCCAATCACAATCCACGATTGAATTTTTAATGCATATCATCCCAGAAACTGTAGTGGGTGCATTTGCAAATGGTGAGATTCTTCAGGTTCTGTTATTTGCCATTATGTTTGGTTTTGCGCTACATAAACTTGGTGATGCAGGCCGTCCAGTACTTAAGTTTATCGATCAGATTTCTCATGTTTTCTTTAACATTGTAAATATGATCATGAAACTTGCTCCGATTGGTGCATTTGGTGCTATGGCATTTACCATTGGTAAATATGGTGTAGGTTCTTTAGTACAATTGGGTCAGTTAATCATTTGTTTTTATGTGACCTGTTTACTGTTTATTTTCATTGTATTGGGAACTATCAGTCGTGTCTGTGGATTCAGTATTCTGAAAATGATTCGTTTTAAATTTGTGAAGAATTATTGATTGTTCTCGGGACGTCATCTTCTGAGTCTGTATTGCCACGTATGCTACGCAAGCTCGAAATTGCAGGCTGTGAAAAATCGGTCGTCGGTCTGGTTATCCCGACAGGTTTTTCATTTAACCTGGATGGTACTTCGATTTATCTGACGATGGCAGCAATCTTCATTGCACAAGCGACCAATACTCAGTTAGATGTTCAGCATCAAATTACATTGCTACTGGTCTTGTTGATTTCTTCTAAAGGCGCTGCGGGGGTAACAGGTTCAGGCTTTATCGTGATGGCTGCGACCTTATCAGCAGTAGGTCATATTCCTGTTGCAGGTTTGGCATTGATTCTTGGGATTGATCGTTTCATGTCTGAAGCACGTGCATTAACGAACCTTACAGGTAATACTTTAGCAACAATTGCAGTTGCCAAGTGGGTGGGTGCATTGGATAAAGAAAAACTTGATGAAGCTTTGAACAATCCAGCTGAAGTAGATCGCAAAATGCTTGAGGCAGATCGTCCTGCACACGCATAAAATGTGATTGGAATATTTATATTAAAAAAGGAGGCTTTGGCCTCCTTTTTTTTATCCGACTCGTGCGTTCATGTGTTTTGATCAATGGTGACATGACAGAGTACATAAAACTGATTAGCATGCAGACACGGAATATTCAAAACAATAAAGAGGATTGATTAGATGTTAGCTTACGATGCCGAACTAGAGTTATTTCGCGATAATTTTAAACGTTACATGAAAGAGCATATCGCGCCGCACTATGAGCAATGGGAACGTGAAGCTATCATGCCACGCTCGATCTGGAACAGCTTGGGTGAAAATGGTTTTTTGTGTGTAGATATGCCAGAAGAATATGGAGGCTATGGTGTCCCGACATATTATTCTTTGATGTTGGTTGAGGAGTCTGCCCGTGCAGGATATGGAGCATTATCTACAGCAATCTCTTGTCATTCTGAGATTGCAGCACCGTATATTCTTCATATTGGAACAGAACAACAGAAACAACACTGGTTAAGTAAAATGGTCACGGGTGAAGTGGTCGGGGCGATAGGGATGACTGAGCCTGGTGCAGGTTCTGATTTACAAGCCATGAGAACGAGTGCCATATTGCAAGATGATCATTATGTGCTAAATGGTTCTAAAACATTTATTTCAAATGGTCAACACGCTGATTTAGTGGTATTGGCTGTAAAAACAGACCCACAAGCCAGAGCCAAAGGTGTTTCATTAATGTTGGTGGATACCCATCTGAATGGCTTCAAAAAAGGCACCAATCTGGATAAGATCGGGTTGCATTCTCAAGATACCTCAGAACTATTTTTTGATCACGTCAAAGTGCCAAAAGATCAGTTACTTGGTCAGGCTGGGCAGGGGTTTGCTTATCTAATGCAAGAGTTGCCAAGAGAGAGAACCGCAATTGCGGCAACGGCATTAGGTGCAATACGTGGTGCTATCGATGTTGCTACAGCGTATATCCAAGAGCGTCAAGCTTTTGGCCAAGCTATTGCGAGCTTTCAAAACACCCGCTTTGTGATGGCACAAGCAAAAATTGATGAGTTGGCTACCGCTGCATTCTATGAGCGTAATGTCAGTTTGTATCAAGAAGGCAAGCTGGATGTCGAAACGGCTGCTGCGCTAAAAAACTTTAGTACAGATATGCAAATGAAAGTTGCAGATAACTTGTTACAGTTATTTGGCGGTTATGGCTATATGACCGAATATCCAATTTTACGTTTCTTTGTCGATGCGCGCATACAGCGTATTTATGGTGGGACAAATGAAATTATGAAAGAGATTGTAGCGCGTGGAATTTTAGGAAAGTCCTAATTCTAAACTCATGCAAAGTGCTGGAAGCTGATAGCGATATCAACTCCAGCCTGTTCATAGACGCAATACTTTAAGCGTTTCATTCAGGAACTGTGGAAGTACATCGGGTGAGTGAGAGCTGATATAAAGGTTATTGTCGTTGACTACATCTTGATTTAAATAAACTGCTCCAGCTTGTTGTAGTCTAGAGCTGACTTGATCAACTGCTGTGAGCCGGCGACCACGTACAATACTCGCCTCAATAAGAAGAGAAGGATCGTCACAGCTACTAAAAATGGGTTTTTGCGCATTTGCAAATTTTTGTACAAATGCAATGAAGAGCTCATAACAACTAAGAGAGGTCGGTGATATCCCACCTGCAATGAATAAAGCATCAAAGTCATGAATACAGCTACTATGAATGCCTAAATCAATGGTTACCGATGTTTTACGTTGAATACCATATACAATATTTCCTTCACAATGCTCAATGTTTAAAATGCTGTGACCCGCAGCACGATAAGCATGTGCACATTCATTATATTCGGTATCTGAAAAATCATGTGTCAGTAAAACGGCGACTTTCTTTGACATTATTCTGCTCCGTGTCACAACGGTTTTCGACAGTATAATAGACTAAAGTTGTTTGGTGGATAATAATTGATCAATTGTGTTGTGAAAACGTCAGGAAGTGTAAAAGTGGAGCTTAGCGTACTGATCTTCCTCTATTTTTGTAATCACATCATTCAATGATATTTCGCTTGAGTTATTCATCTAATAATTTTTGGCAATTGGCTAATGAATTGCAGCTAGCCAATAACATCGCTTTTGGAATACTGGCATATAAATTGGTGATGTGTTGTTCGGCAGGATGATAGAAATGCCAAGAATGAAGCTTGTTGGTATTTACTCGACTAAATCCAGCAAAAAAATCACGACCGCTGGCTGTATTTGGTGATCGTGGACTATCACGTCCTTCGGCTGTACCTACAGTAGTCAATAGATAAGTTGGACTTTTTATTGTACTACTTTGCTTACGCCAGTCCTGTTGCTCACGAGAAAGTAAATTATGATCAAACCAAAGAGAAGGGCTGGCGGCCACATAACGCTGAAAACTATTGGGCTGTTTAAATAGAGTGTGTAAAACGAACAGGCCTCCAAATGAATGTCCAAAAATGGTTTGCTGTTCGATATCGATTCGGGTGCGATTAAAAATCTGCGGCTTGAGCTCGGTCTGAATAAATTTCAAAAATTGCTCTGCGCCACCATATTTATAGTTGGGATTGGCCTTATCCTTTTCAGTTGGAGCCGTTGGTGTGTAATCTAAAGCTCTTTGCTGGGCATTGAATAAAGAATCTCCTGCATAACCAATCGCAACCACCACCACAGGATCTAACCCCATTTTGCCTGAACCATTATCAATGGCCTGTGCAACATTGCGCGCACTATCAAAAACTGCATTACCATCTAGCATATAAATAACGGGATAACCTGCTTTAGGAGCAGGTGTATTCGGAATATAAAGATTAATTAAGTAATGATGCGGTGTGTATTTTGATGAAAGAATGAATTGTTGACTCACACCTTTTGATGTTTGTTCGAGTGGGGGTAATAGCGTAGATGACGTATTTTTTGTAGGGGCCGCCCAAATAAATTGTGTACATAAACCAATGGTTAGGGCAGTGGTAATAGATTGAAATATTTTAAAATGAGTACTGATCATTGGAGCATTCATATTTTTAAGTGAAATTGATTCTTGCTTGTACTTACCCTCATTAAATCATAAAAAAACACCAAACGAGATGATAAAAGCAAACTTTTATTGCGCGTTAAGCTCTTTGATGTACAACAAATTCAAAAGAAGTCTTGCTATACTGTTGCGAAATAATTTGCAGAGGCTGCATTGCAATGATCCATGATGATCAGAAACCTTCATCTTCTCTCGACTTGCAAGAAATCCGGATTCAGATCGATAGCGTAGATCAACAGATTCAGGAACTTATCAATCGCCGTGCAACTTTGGCAGAAGCTGTGGCAAAAGCCAAATTTGCTTCGGAAGAAAATCCATTGTTTTATCGGCCAGAACGAGAAGCACAGGTTTTACGTAAGGTCATGGAGCGCAATCAAGGGCCTCTTTCAGATGTTACGATGGCACGTTTGTTTCGTGAAATCATGTCTGCTTGTCTGGCACTTGAAGCACCTCAAAGTATTGCCTTTTTAGGGCCTGAAGGAACCTTTACTCAGTCTGCTGCACTCAAGCATTTTGGGAAAGATGCGGTGGTACGCCCACTTCCGACAATTGATGAAGTATTTCGTGAGGTTGAAGCAGGTAGTGCACACTATGGTGTGGTGCCTGTTGAAAACTCATCTGAAGGTGTTGTTAATCATACACTCGACTGTTTTAGAACTTCTAAGCTAAATGTCATTGGTGAAGTTGAATTACGCATTCATCATCAATTTTTGGTATCTCACAATACGCGTAAAGACAGTATTAAACAGATTTATGCGCATCAGCAGGCCTTGGCTCAGTGCAGACAATGGCTAGACACACATTATCCTGGGGTTGAGCGAGTTGCCTTGAGTTCTAATGCCGAGGCTGCGCGCCGTATTCGTAATGAGTGGCATTCGGCTGCCATTGCCTCCGATATTGCAGCATCGATGTATGATCTTGAAATTTTTCATAGCAATATCGAAGATAATCCAGAAAATACCACACGCTTTTTAGTCATTGGCCGTGAGAAAATTCCTCAAAGTGGTAACGATAAAACCTCGTTACTCATTTCTGCACATGATCGTGCTGGTGCTTTGCTTGAAATTCTAGCTCCTTTTGCAAAACACAAGATTAGCTTGACCAGCATTGAAACTCGTCCAGCCTTACCTGAAAAATGGGCATATGTGTTCTTTATAGACCTTGAAGGACATATCGAGCAGGAAAATGTTGCAGCAGCAATTGATGATATTCGTCCACTTGTAAAAGAGTTGCGTATTTTAGGGTCTTATCCTGCTGCGGTACTGTAATGGCAATGGGTGGTCGAGTCTTTAAGATAAGACAACCTGTATAGCGTTTGATGAACAGTTTCATCAAAAATCACCTGATTAAAAAGAGATGAAAGTTTAACGGTATGGCCCAACCTTTATTTAGAAAAGTTGCCTTTATTGGTCTTGGATTAATAGGATCAAGTCTGGCACGTGTTATTCAGGCCGAAAAATTAGCAGGCTCAGTTGTGGCATCGACACGCTCTGTAAAAACACTTGAAGATGCAAAAGCACTGGGTTTGATCAAAGAAGGCTTTCGTGATCCTGTAGAGGCAGTTCAAGGGGCCGATCTGGTGATACTTGCCTTACCTGTGCGTGCAACGCAAGCAGTTTTGGCGCAAATTCAACCCTATCTTGCACAGCATACTATCATTACAGATGTTGGGAGCACCAAAGGTAATGTAGTTGATGCGGCTAAGGCTGTGTTTGGTGAAAATTTACCTGAAGGTTTTGTGCCTGGCCATCCGATTGCAGGAAGTGAGCATACGGGTGTCCATGCAGGTAAAATTGATTTATTTGCAAATCACAAAGTCATTCTTACACCTCTTAAAAGCAGTGCGCCTTGGGCAGTTGAAAAGCTTATTCAGCTCTGGTCTGCTGCCAAGGCAGAAGTGATTTGTATGGATGTGGCCAGACATGATGAAGTGCTTGCACACACCAGTCATTTACCACATCTTATGGCGTTTAATCTGGTCGAACAACTTGCAAACCGTGAAGATAATCTGGATATTTTCAGGTATGCTGCTGGTGGATTCCGTGATTTTTCAAGGATCGCGGCAAGTGATCCACAAATGTGGCACGATATCTTTTTTGCCAATAAAGCTGCAATACTTAATGCTGTAGATGGCTTTGAACACCAGCTTTCACAGATTCGAAAATTAATAGAAAATGAAGACTCCCAAGCACTTATGGGATTGCTTGGTCATGCGCAGGCTGCACGACAACACTTTAATCACATGTTAGCAAAGAAACCATTAATGGAGAAAAACAAGGTGACACAGCAATTTACGATTTCGCCAGGACCTAAAGCATTTAAAGGTAAGTTCACCATACCTGGTGATAAATCAGTGTCACATCGTTCAATTATGTTTGGTGCGATTGCTGAAGGCACAACCCATGTAACAGGCTTTCTTGAAGGTGAAGATGCGCTTGCCACTTTGCAGGCATTCCGTGATATGGGCGTCAGCATCGAAGGACCAAAAAATGGTGAAGTGACAATTCATGGTGTAGGTATGAATGGCTTGAAAGCGCCTGTTGGTGCCTTATATATGGGTAACTCTGGTACCAGTATGCGCCTACTTTCAGGCATGCTTTCTGCGCAGAAGTTTGATTCTGTGATGACTGGTGATGCGTCATTGTCAAAACGACCAATGGAGCGTATTGCTAAACCATTGCGTTTAATGGGCGCTCAGATTCAGACCACAGGAGAAAAGGGCACGCCTCCTGTCAGTATTTCTGGTAGTCAGATGCTTAAAGGTATCCAGTACGATTTACCAATGGCATCTGCTCAGGTGAAATCAGGTATTTTACTTGCAGGTTTATGGGCGGAAGGCGAGACCTCCGTCACTGAACCAGAACCAACGCGTGATCATACCGAACGCATGTTACGGGCATTTGGCTATGAAGTAAAAACAGAAGGCAACAAGATTACGTTGCAAGGTGGTGGTAAATTAGTGGGTACTCATATTCAGGTGCCTTCGGATATTTCATCTGCTGCGTTCTTTATGGTAGGTGCCGCGATTACAGAAAATGCTGATGTTGTGCTTGAGGCTGTGGGAATCAACCCGACGCGTACAGGCGTGATCGAAATCCTAAAACAAATGGGTGCGGATATTGTTGTTGAAAATGAACGCATTGCGGGCGGTGAGCCAATTGCAGATATTCATATCAAAGGTTCATGTACATTAAAAGGTATTCACATTCCTGAAGATCAAGTGCCATTGGCGATTGATGAATTCCCATCGCTATTTATTGCGGCGGCGTGTGCCGAAGGACAAACTGTTTTAACAGGTGCAGCAGAGCTTCGTGTTAAAGAATCTGATCGTATTCAGGTGATGGCAGATGGTTTAAAAATCATGGGAATTGATTGTACGCCTACAAGCGATGGAATTATCATTGAAGGTAAAGGCAAATCAGGCGACTGGTCTCCTGTGTTTAATGGCGGACAGATCCAATCACATCATGATCATCGTATTGCAATGAGTTTTAGTATCGCTGGATTACGTACAGCAGGTGATATTGAGATTATTGGTACCGAAACTGTGGCTACGAGTTTTCCAACATTTACAGAGTTGGCAAATCGTGCAGGTTTAAGTATTGCGGTCAGTCAATGATTCATTGATGTACTGAATATATACTCAGTAACATAAATTAAAGACAGCAGTCAGCTTTTGCTTGGCTGCTGTTTGTTTATTGGCTATGCTGAAATTATAGTGTTCAAATAATGATAAAGTAATTGGGACATGGAATGAGAAAATTACAATTTATTGCGCATCATCCCAAAAATCATGATGCATCTGGTAATGAATCGCGGATGGCTCAAGAATATGTTGCGGCATTATTGTTTAAGCAGCTAAGTGATTATGGTTTTGATGCAGAATATATCGATCATAAAGATAAACAAGTCGAAGTGAGTATTGCCAATCAACCGCTTCCGTTGTGTGTAACTTGTCAGCAACCTGATCAGGAAGGGCATTTAGTGTGCGAGATTTCAGCTCATCCAGATGAAAATCAAGACTGGTTTGAAAAAATCAATGCACAAAGTTTGATACGTCAGCTCGCACATGCTGTGGAGAGTAGTTTAAAGGCAGATCATCATTTCACACATTTTGAATGGACAAAGTAAAAGACAAATAGTTCTGCATACTGTCACTATGTTGTGTATATTCTAAGGATGTTCTCGTATATAAATCGAGTAAATCTGAATGCAACAGTTTGACTTTTCCCTACTCTCACCTCAAATCGTTTGGAAGCATTTTTCTACACTCTGTAGTATCCCTAGACCATCAAAACAAGAACATAAGCTACGTGATTATTTAAACAATTGGGCGGAAAGTCGTGGTTTAGAAACGTATGTTGATCATATTGGTAACCTGATTATTCGTAAGCCTGCGGTTTCTGGAAAGGAAAATGTTAAAGGTGTGATTTTGCAGGGACATCTGGATATGGTGACTCAAGCGAATACAGGAACACAGCACGATTTTAACAAAGATCCCATTCGACCAGTTTTAGAAGATGATTGGTTAATTGCTCCTGATACCACCTTGGGTGCTGATAATGGTATTGGTGTCGCTTTGGCTCTGGCAGTACTTGAATCTAATGATATTTCACATGGTCCAATTGAAGTACTTCTTACCGTGGATGAAGAAGCGGGTATGAGTGGGGCACGTCTACTTGAGCCTAATATACTCAATGGACAATGGTTATTTAATATTGATACTGAAGAATGGGGAGAGCTTTATCTAGGCTGTGCGGGTAGTCAGGATGTTGAAATTCATCATCAACTTAAATATGTAATGACACCTCAACTTGATCTTGAATCAATTGAGATACGCATTTCAGGTTTAAAAGGCGGTCATTCAGGTGTTGATATTCATCTTGGGCGTGGCAATGCCAATGTTATTTTATCCAGATTTTTGCATCAACATTTACAGGAGCTGGATGGTTATTTGGTCGAGTTTCATGGCGGTACAGCACGCAATGCTCTACCTCGTGAAGCATATGCTAAAATCATATTACCTAAGATCAATATTGATTTGCTTGAGCAGCGTCTTGATGAATATGAAGCACGCTGGATCCAGTCACTTAAAGGCATAGATGATCAGCTTAAAATTGAAGTTCAAATCAATCAAGCTTTAGAAAATGAAATTGTCCATCCAGAACAGCAAGCAACTTGGCTAGAAGCATTGGCAACTTGTCCATATGGTGTAGCACAAATGAGTTCAGCTTTGCCAGATGTAGTGGAAACTTCAAATAATATTGGGGTGGTTCATTTGGATCGAGAGGGTGCTCAAGCTGTGATTATGGTGAGATCAATGCTAAATACCGAAGCCCATGCATTTTCACAAAAAATTGCAACGCACTTTATGAAATTTGGTATCACATCTGAACTTGCGCCGCTGGTTTCAGGTTGGAAACCAAATCCAGATTCTGCGGCTTTAAAGTGCTTACAACAAGCCTATCAAACAGCTTTTAATATTGAGCCGAATTTGAAAGTCATTCATGCGGGTTTAGAGTGCGGGATTATTGCTGAACATTATCCTGAGTTACAAATGGTTTCATTTGGTCCAGATATTCAAGGTGCACATGCACCAGGCGAGCGAGTTAAAGTAGATACTGTAGAGAAATGCTGGAAGCTGTTGGTAACGGCTTTAGCATCTGTAGAGTAATTTTTAGAAATAAGAAGCTCAGTTATGAGCTTCTTAAACTTTGACCTTTACATGAAAATGATTTGGATTTAACTCGACAAACTCAATTTCACAGTCAATAAATTTTTCAATCATGGCTGCTTGAGTACGAGTATGTTGGCTAATACATTGTGCGGTGAATTCACCACCTTGACCTAAAGCTAAAGGCAGAAGCAATTGATCTGCCAAATACTCATCTACAACAGCCTGCGAAGATAAAAATAGATTTACATCTTTTGCTAAATGATTGGCAATTTGTTCTGCACTTTTACTCTTCTCACCTAAAGCTGTAAATAGTTGGGTGTGATATTGATAAGTAACTTTCACATACACGGTATTACCTTGGCTAATTCCATTTAAATGAAATTGCTGCTGAGAGCTTAAGTTTAGTTTTTTACTTTAAAGTGGTTAATTCACGTTGTGCAATTTGTGCTTCTTCTGAAAGATTTAATACTGCTGCAAAAGCCTCATTACTTTGCAAAACACCACAATCTAATAAATTTAGCTTGTTTCGATTTTGCCATGGCTGAATGGTAACTTGAATTTCACCCGCACCAATTGGAAAGAAGCCCGCTTTATTTAATTTAAACTCGACATTAATTCCAATCTTCGCTAGAGCAGGTAAAAAACAGTGTTCAATAAAATCTGCTGTTGGTGCAAGTGGGTTATGTGTACCTCCAGAAATGGTGAGTTCGGTAGCTTCATTTTGTAATAACAAAACAGGTAGAAGCGTTTGTAAAACCAGTGTTGTACTTCCTGCCGAACCAATCTGGAATTGGTATTTTCCACTTTGTACATGTTGCGGTGCAAAGTACAGACGTTGGCTATGAAGCTCAGCACCTTCTACATACGCTTGGCTAATCTGTTGAGATGCTTGTACACAGACCAAATGCTGACGCATTAAGCCTGGTTTTTTACGCCCTGCACGTATATTAATTAATTCAAACGGTTGGCCTGTAATCATTGAAAGGGCAAGGGCGGTTCTTAAAATTTGTCCACCACCTTCACCTTGTGAGCCATCAATTTGAATGGCTTTTGGCATAGTTGCCAAAACTTTATTCACTTCTGTTTTCCTTATTTTCTAATTTAATGAACATACTGTCAGTACATGGTAATGCGAAGTAACGCGTGACTTTGCTTTTGACAAAAGGGTTTTCTAGATGCATAGTGCTGAGCCTGACAAGTGAATATCGATGCACGGCTCACATGCTGCCATAGCCGCCTGAATTATTTTCAATCCTTCAGATCGGAGTAACGCAGGATCTTGTACTCGCCCCGTATGTCCAAACTTTGATTGTGAAAATGATTTCACAAAATCTATTGTTTAATCGATTAGATCAATTTGCCAATTAGCAGCCTGAATTTTTATGTTTAAGTCACGGAGCTTCGCACTGATATCATCCGCCTGCTTTTGTAAGCTAGAAACAGGAATGACTTTTTTCCACTTAATTTCACGTGAGCTATAACGATCAGGTTCTCGATGCGTATTGGCAATTGCATCGATTAAAATCTTATGCTGTTCAGCATAACTATCGCGCAAGCTTAATAGAGACAATAATATTTTGCCATCTTCCAGTTTTGCTTGTGCATTGGTCAAGTGAATACGACAAATCAATTGATTGCTTTCCCGAGTTAAAGCAAATACGTGTTTGATGAGCTCATTTGGATCTTCACTAGGTTCATCACCTTCTTGTACCAATACATTGGCGTTGATCCGTTGTTTTAATGAAGCGAGCTTTTTTTGTTGATCGCTTCGCAGTAAAAGTGCTTCTGCGAGTTTCATTTTTATATCTCTATTTCATTCCAGTCAAAATTATCATCAGGTAAAAAATCTGAATGATGAGTTTGAATATGTTGCATAAAACTAATAAATAAATTACTCATGTAGTCAGGTTTCAAATGAATTAAAGCTGTTGCAGCAATGATGATTCGGCTGATTGCAGCTTCTTTAAGTTCTTGCTCACTTAGCTCAGCAAATGATTGATGGCAACTCCCGTGCTTTAACCAATTTCTGACTTTATTAATTTCTTGAGAAACCTGTTTCACCTGTAGATTATTTTTAATGGCAATATTTTTACTGACTTGATGAAATACATAACCACTTTTAATTTCACCAAAAATACCTTCCGCAGCACCAGCTAAAGTAATAGCTGGTACAAATGAATTTTCATATAAATAGAGTTTTATTGCCCATTCAAATTGCACAATTCCTGTTTCAATTTGATTCATTAGATCACCCCTTCACACACACTACTTGTCGTAAGGTATATACCACTTCAACCCAAAACGCTTTGAGCTTTCATTACATCTTCAATTGGTTTATATGCTGATGGAATTTCATCAATAACCGCTGCATCTTTACGGCATTCCACACCTTCAGTTTGAGCAATTTGATCTTCCACAGTAAAACGTCGTTTTGCTTCAGTACGGCTCATCACACGGCCTGCACCATGCGAACATGAACAGAAAGATTTCCCGATTTCCAAGCCCACGCACAATAAACGATTTCGCTCCCATTGAGCCTGGAATAATTCCATATTCACCTAGACGCGCACGAACTGCACCTTTACGGGTGACCATCACTTCTTCACCGTAGTGTTCTTCCTTTTCCACATAGTTATGGTGACAGTTCACTGCTTCCAAACGTGCTTGAAAAGGCTTTTGGGACAATAGTCGCCAAGGCTTTAATCGCAGATTGCATCATGATTTCTCGGTTCTTCATCGCAAAGCGTTGAGCCCAACCTACCGCAAACCAGTAATCATCAAAATGTTCAGTTCCTTCTACTAGGTATGCTAAATCTTTATTTGGCAAATTAATGAAATGTTTCTGCATGTCTTTACGGGCAAGTTCAATAAAATGATTACCGATAGCATTTCCTACACCACGAGAACCTGAGTGCAACATAATCCAAACATGATCATGCTCATCTAAACAGATTTCGACAAAGTGGTTTCCAGTACCTAAAGTTCCCAAATGTTTACGGTTATTGGTGTTTTTTAAGCGTGGATGTTTTGCACAAATGTATTCAAAATCTGCAACCAGATGGGCCCAAGCTTGATCTACCATTTCTGGTGGAGTTTCCCATGACCCGCGATCACGTCCGCGCTTGGTCATTCCATGTGGAATTAATCGTTCTAGTTCAGTACGTAGAGCATGTAAGTTATCTGGTAAATCTGAAGCAATTAAGCTTGTACGAGTTGCCATCATTCCGCACCCAATATCTACACCCACAGCAGCAGGAATAATTGCCCCTTTAGTTGGAATCACGCTACCAATAGTTGCGCCTAAACCGAAGTGTACATCTGGCATTACAGCCATCCATTTATAAATAAAAGGCATTTGAGCAGTTTGCAATAATTGTTGTTTTGAGTTGTCATCAACAAGCACGCCTTTAGTCCACATTTTTACTGGCATACTTTTTTCATTTTGCAGAACTTGATAAGAACGTTGTTGTTGCTTTTGTTCAAAATTTAGCTTGTTGGTTAATTTCTTCAATGACAGACATTTTCTTTTTCCCTTTTAAAGCCTGCCTGCCAAGCGTTTGCAGACAGGTGTTATTCACAATATCCCAATGATGTTGTGTGCTTTATACTATTGCACTGAGTGTGCCAACTTTTTTAAAAGCATTTAATTTAAGTTTAAGTTGTTGAAAATAATAAATAAAAATAATTTTATTTTATATAGGGTAAATTTTATTAGCGGTTTTTTAAAATTAAAAATATATCTAAAAATATATTTAAATATCTTTTTGGATATACTTAATTAACTGGTTTTACGGTTTTTATCGACTTTTACAAGCTGTCCAGCTTCATTTAAAGTGAATTCATCAAAATCATTTGCTAAATAAAAATGACCTTTATAAAACTGGCGAACTTCTTCGGTAATAGCTTGCTGCCCAGCTTTATCCTGATGTCGGGGGCAAAAATGCGTCAGAATTAAATTACTCAAAGATTGTTGTTTTGCAAATTCAGCCACCATTTTTGCTGAGCTATGCATTGGACCTTTGCCGACTTTATCTAAAACCATTTGCAAGTACGTTGATTCGTGAATAAGGAGTTGAGCATCTTTGCAAGCATCAGCTAATAGTTCAGGTTGGTCATTATCACCACCTATAATTGCATGAACTTGTTGATTCTGAACTTTGATAAAGTCTTGAGCTTTTAAAGTTTGCCCCTCAAAGTCAATATTGTAGCCTCGTTTTAAATGGCCCCACATATCGCCTTGAGGTACGCCAAGCTGAGTTAGAGCTTGGGTATCTAACTTCTTCTGAATCGATTTGATATAAATGCTAAAAGCAAAACTTGGAACACGATGGCTTAGTGGATGTGCTTGAACAATGAATTTATCAGTGATCTGTTGTGGTTGAATTGCTTCATTCACATCAATAAATTGAAGGGAATAGGGTAAATGTAAATCTGTAAGCTGGGCGGTGATTTCAAACCATTGTTGAATTTCTTTTGCTGCAATCACAATTAAGGGTTTAGTACGAGCATTCATGCCTGCACTTGCTAGTAAACCAACTAGACCATAACAATGGTCGCCGTGAACGTGTGTAATACAAATGGCAACTAAGTTCTGTAGAGAAAGTCTAGCTTGCTGAATGCGGTGCTGTGTTCCTTCGCCAGCATCAATTAAAATCCAGTCCTTATTTTTGCTATTACGAACGGCTAATCCTGAAACATTATTTGTCAAGGTGGGTACACCTGAAGATGTGCCTAAAAAAGTAAAATGAAGCATATTCTTGGAATTTTTTGATCAAATGCGTATTGTATATTATAGACACTTATAAAATTTTATAGAAATTATGGCGGATGCAAAGAAAACAGTCGTTATTGGCTTTGTCGGTTCTACACTTGATCAGGGGAGAAGGCCAGATCGCTGGCAGCGTTGGCGTCCTACACTTAGCCTATTAATGCATGAAGATTTGCTTGTAGATGAATTGGTGCTGTTACATGATCGACAACATCATAATTTAGTGAAATCTATAGCCTTAGACGCAAAAGAGATTTCTCCACAAACTGAGGTTTCTGGACATAAGGTGAGTATTAAAGATCCTTGGGATTTTGCTGAAGTTTATGGTGCACTCTATGACTTTGTAAAAACCTATCCGTTTGATGTCGAAAAAAATAACTATTTATTGCATATCACGACAGGAACGCATGTTGCTCAAATTTGTTGGTATTTATTGGTCGATGCACATTATTTACCAGCTCAACTCATTCAAAGCTCACCTAATCAACACAAGACATCAGAAGGTGAGTATAGAATTATTGATCTGGACTTATCTCGATACGATGTTTTAAAACAGCGCTTCGATGATGAACAAAAACAAAATTGGCAACAACTTAAAGCGAATATTTCTACTCATAATAAAGCATTTAATCAGCTTATTGAGGAGGTTGAGTTAGTTGCAACCCGCTCTAGTGCGCCTATTTTAATTATGGGTGCAACAGGTGTTGGTAAGTCTCATTTGGCAAAACAGATTTTCCAGTTAAAGAAAGATAAATTTCAATTAAGCGGTCGTTTTATCGATGTTAACTGTGCCACCTTACGTGGTGATAGTGCTATGTCAACCTTATTTGGTCACATAAAAGGTGCATTTACAGGAGCGGCAGCTTCTCGTGCTGGTTTATTAAAAAACGCTGACCAAGGCATTTTATTTTTAGATGAAATTGGTGAGTTAGGGCTTGATGAACAAGCCATGCTGCTAAAAGCGCTAGAAGACAAAAGCTTTTTTCCTGTTGGAAGTGATAAGGAGATTCAGGCCGACTTTCAGCTAATTGCGGGTACCAACCGTGATTTGCGTAATGAGGTTCAAGCTGGCCGTTTTCGTGAAGATTTATGGGCGAGGCTCAATACATGGACGTTCTTCTTACCCAATTTAAAAGACCGTGTAGAAGATATTGCACCTAATATTGATTTCGAGCTCCAGCGTTTTGCTGTAATTCATCAAAGACAATTACGTTTTCAGCGTGATGCCTTAGACATATATTTAAAGTTTGCTAAATCAGCAGATGCAACTTGGCAAGGTAATTTTAGAGATTTAGCAGCGAGCGTAACTCGTTTAGCAACTTTATCTCAAGGTGAGTTAATTCGTCGTGAAGCTGTAGAAAAAGAAATTCAGCGCCTAAAGCAACTTTGGCTTATTCAGGGTGAATCTTACAATGATAAAAATACAGATATTTTGTTGAACTTTTTGGGATTCTGAACAAATAGAGCAAATAGATGAATTTGATCAGATTCAATTACGAGGTGTGCTCAAGGTCTGTGAAAAATTTAAAATCAATGGCAGAGGCCGGAAGACAACTCTTTTCAGTATCTCGTCAACAACGTAATACAACAAACGATAGTGATCGAGTCAAAAAGTATTTGAATCGATTTGGCTTAACGTGGGAAACCATTCATTCCGCACGTTAAACACTTCAAAATCTCAAATTTTAAAATTTACTAAACAAATAAAAAGCGAGAAATCGCGATACGAAGCTGCTTTAAGTAACCAGTAAAGAAATGATTGGCACCTGGTAAAACCGTAATCAAGTGGCGTTGCGGTTTTGCCCATGCAATCATATCGGAGAGCAACGTAACTTCATCTTGTTCACCATGGATAAACAAAATGTCACCTTTTAGTGGCGGTGTAGCATAATGACGAACACCTGCAACGGTTGCCGTTGGTAAACCACATAAAATTGTTTGTTTTGGTTTTAATTCATCTGGTAATGCAGCATAGCTTTTTGCCATGACATGAGCACCAAAGCTGAAACCACCTGCATAAAATGGCAGGGTAATATGCAATTTGCGAGCATGATCAATGACTGTCAAAATATCATCGGTTTCGCCATGACCTTCATCATGTACACCATGACTTTCACCTGAACCACGAAAGCTCGGACGATAAACGATACAACCCTGTTCGAGTAGGAGTTGAGCAAGTAATGCAGGAACTTTATGTTGAGGAGTTCCGCCTTGAAGAGGGTGGGGATGGCAAACGACAGCAAATCCTTTCGCTTCACCCTGTGGATAATCAACAAAAACTTCAATTTGACCCACAGGACCCTGAATGAACATTTGTTCGGACATAGGACGATCGATTAATAGCAGGAGAATGCGCTATTTTAACGATTAATTTAAAACAAAAACACAAATTGGCATTAAAATTTGTCTACTGTTATAGTCTGATTAACTATTATTTAACCAATTTACTTCAGGTTGTATATGCTCGCCCTAATTTCTCCTGCTAAGACCTTAGATTACGAATCTACACTTCCAATGGATAAACACACTTTACCAAGACTTCTGGATCAATCACAAGCGCTTATCGACTATTGTCGTAGCTTATCTGCTTCAGAAATCGCCAGCTTGATGAGTGTAAGTGAAAAAATTGCCAAACTAAATGCTGAACGCTTTCAAGATTGGACATCTGAGCTCACGCTGGCCAATGCTAGACAAGCGATTTTTGCATTTTAAAAGGGGATGTTTATACAGGTCTAGATGCCTATCATTTACAAGCGAGTGATTTCGAATTTTCTCAGAAACATTTACGAATGCTGTCAGGATTATATGGCTTACTCCGTCCGTTAGATTTAATGATGCCATATCGCTTGGAAATGGGAACAAAATTGCATAATTCACGTGGTCATAATCTTTATGAGTTTTGGGGTGATCGTATTACACGTTTAAATTTAAAGAGGATCTGGAACAAACAAACTCTAAGATTCTGGTGAATATTGCATCAGATGAATATTATAAATCTGTTAAAGAACAGAAGATTAATGCTCAGATTGTTAAGCCTGTATTTCTAGATCAGAAAAATGGCAAAAATAAAGTGATTAGCTTTTATGCCAAAAAAGCACGAGGACTCATGGCACGTTTCATCATTGAAAATAAACTTGAGAAAGCAGAGGATCTTAAAGCATTCAACTCGGAAGGTTATTGTTTCGATCTTGAAAATTCGAATCAGCATGAACTTGTTTTTAAGCGTGATGAACAGATTTAAACTCAAATAGATCTAGGTTGGGGGAGATAAGTTGAGCACTGATATTTTTATACGTTCGTGGTCTTGCCTAGCCAATTTTTTTGACTTTAGCGAAGACAAAAGAAAACTCATTACTCAATTATTACAGGCTTATGGGCAGCCACAGCGTTATTATCATACCTTACAGCACTTAGGTGAATGTTTGGAGTGGCTTGAGGCTGTTTACCAAGATTTGCAAAACCCTTCAACAGTAGAATTGGCTTTATGGTTTCATGATGTTATTTATGAACCCACTGCAAAAGACAATGAAGAACGAAGTGCAGATTTATTCTGCACTTTATTTAAGAATCATTTATCCCCTGAGGTAATTCAACAGGTGTGTTACTGGATCTTATGCACAAAACAGCATCAAGCCACGACAGATCATGATTTAAAAAAATTGTTGGATATTGATTTAGCCATTTTGGGGGCATCATCTGCACGTTTTTTTGAATATGAAATACAGATTCAATATGAATATTCTTGGGTTGATTTTAGTATTTATCGATCAAAACGTGCTCAGATTTTAAATGAATTTTATCAACAAACACCGTTATATCAAACTCATTTTTTTCAGGATAAACTTGAGCAACAAGCCAAACAAAATTTGGAGAATTATCTCGAAGTATTAAAGGCTTAATGCAAAATTCTGATTTAAGCAGACAGGTCAGTTAAATGGCTGACCTGTCTGTCATGCAAAATACTTATTGATGTTATCGTTTTGCACGTTGCTTAAGTTTTGGATAAACCGAAACGCTGAGTTCAGGTTGTGCTACATCTTCAGCATCACAGACTGACTTTTTGCTATCCGATTTTTCTCTCTTCTTTTTTTTTCGTTTCTTTTTTGGCTCGTCTTCTACATCATCTCCATCTTCAATGGCTTGCCAATATTCCAGTTGTTCCCTAACCGCAGCATAAATTGATCCTTTACTATAGCGACCTTTTTTTTCCAAGGTTCCTACAGGACGAGCCATCAAAATTTCCAATGCCTGATCAATGGTTTCAATGGCATGGACATGAAACTGACCAGCTTTAACGGCTTCCATGACATCTTGACGTAGCATGAGATGTTGCATATTTTGACGTGGAATGATGACGCCTTGTTTGCCTGTCAAACCCT
>CM050323.1:154799279-154837826 GCA_027475135.1 Bactrocera correcta
ATATTCTTTCCAGATCCGGACTTAGTTTTTGATGCTGCTCGACGTCAATTTATTGTGTCTTGCTTTCACGGGTCATTTCCAAAATTTGGCGCATGGTGAAAATCTGGGCGATTGTAGATTTTACAGGTCTAAAGCCACCTTAATAACGTCCATAAAGATTGTGGACCTGGGCTTTAATATTTCACATTGTACGCTCGATAGTTATGCGATTTTGAGGAGGCATATCCCACCGTAGTTTCCGCAGATTGTGGGATAGCCCTTTTTATGGTTTGGATAGAGCACACTTAAATTCAAACCGTCGGGTGTGATATCCTACAATGAACTGATGCATCCTCCTTGTCAGTTCTTGGGGATTGGATAATGGTTCAGCATCTTCTGTTGTTATGCTGTCACTATCATTCAGCACGCTTGCGAAGTGTTCCCTCCATAATTTCAGTATACTCTGAGCATCAGTTATCTGATTACCTCCATCCTTCCGTAGAAATTTCGAGTATTGCACCTTTAAATCCACTTGTCAAGCTCTTCGCTCTTCAGTTTCATTTATACATTCTTACTGGTAAGTGAGAAATAATTAATAAGAGACCGGTGCCGTGTGCCATCGATCGGAACTAGTGTTAGTCAGGTGGAGCAACGGCTGGAGAATATGCGGGTGCGGTAAGATCTCCCATTTCAGCGTCTCCAAATATTTTTTGATCACCTTTGCGACGTGAGGCTGGGCATTGTCATGCTGGAGAATGACTTTACCCTGTCTTTCGTCATACTATGGCCGTTTTTCTTTTAGTGCTCGGCTCAAACGCATCAATTGCGTTCGGTATCGATCTCCTGTGATGGTTTCACTTGGCTTTAGCAGCTCATAATATATCACCTCCCCGCTGGCCTCACCAAATGCAGAGCATGACCTTGGCGCCATGAATGTTCGGTTTTGCCGTCGACGTGGAGGCATGCCCAGGCTTTCCCCATGACTTTCTTCGCTTAGGATTATCGTAGTGGACCCATTTTTCGTCGCCAGTTATAATGCGATGTAAAAATCCCTTTCGGTTGTGCCTTTGAAGCAGCTGTTCACATGCAAAGAAGCGCAGTTCGACATCTGTTGGTTTCAAGTCGTAAGGAACCCAGTTTCCTTGTTTCTTAAACATCCCATGACTTTGACGCGTTTTGATACGACTTGCTGTGTCATTTACAACGATTCGGCCAATTCCTCGTGGGTTTGAAACGCATCTTGGTCGAGTAATGCTTCCAATGCAGCATCTTCGAAAATCTTTTTCCTTTCACCACCATGCCGGTCTTTGACTTCATAATCACCATTCTTAAAACGTTGAAACCATTCGCGACATGTTCTTTCACTTAGAACAACCTCATCGTGCGTATCCAAAAGCATTCGATGAGCCTCAGCCGCACTTTTAATTAAAATTAAAAAAGAAAAGCAAAATTTCCCGCAAATGTCGATTATTCGACTCAAAAAGTGACATTTTCATTTGAGAATAAGTTTGGGATGCAAACAGATCTCTACAAACATTTTGTTAGGTTAATGTTGACACAAATGTCCAAGATCGATATAAAGCGATTTAATCGACCAGTGCTTGACCCTAGAGACATCTATTGGAAAACGGCAGAAGCAAAGTAGACCTAGTAATATTCCTCAGAATCTTGGGTCTGGAACACAACAGAAGCACTTCATAAATTCTTTGAAGACTGTTTCCTGTCGAAATCATTATTGGTCAATTATGTTTGCTGAAATGCTGATCGTGGATAGCATTCAATTCTAATCCCGTTTTGCCAAGGTTAAAGTTGCAACTACCATTTCAAAGGGGCTGCTAGTTTTAGTCTACCCTGTTTTAATTATCTAATATCCAGATCACCGATATCTGTGTTATGATAAAATGGTATACTCTAAATAACACATATTATCAATCGGTTTAAGGTCACTACTCAAGGCTTCTATGGATCAAACCAGTATTATTAGCTCCGAGCTCCAAGCCGTTTATCTTACCTATTTGCACGAAAAACGCCAATTTTTCACTTCTAAATATGTAAACATCAGATTAAGCTTTAATTATTTAATAACAGTTCACTTGTCCGAAGTTAAGCTGGATATACGAACCCATGGTCCATAGCCATATATGTGCGACACACATTCATTTCGGTAGCTGTCACCGCACGAAATTTACAACATAATGGATTTCGGTGTAAAATGCGTGTTTTATTTATTTTGGTAGTTAGTTTTCCCCCGACAGCAACTGCAAATAACTAATGAACACTAAAACTAAAACAAAAAAATAACAAAAATAAAAATTTGGTAGAATGCAAAAATTATTGCACCGCTGAACATGGCGAAAAGGGAGTAGCGCTGAGGGGAGCGCAACGCAGGCAATTATCATGGCCATATAGGATTACCAAGCATCTTAAGTACTTTAATACGAGCGCGTAAATCAAATTTAATTGCGCGCAACCGAGCGCGCGAAAGCGAGACAGCGTTCATGCAACGCATACAAGCGGCGGCCACCAGCAAAACACGAGTTTGGCAGCGCACACGCACGCGGCAAGCGAAAATCTGCTGGAAATACAATAAATTCACTTATTTATGGCTTATGACTCAAAGCGCAAATGAAAAGCCACGCTGCAATGGTGGCGCGGCGGGACTGAAGGGGGCGCCAATGCAGATTTACGGCGTTCAGTGGTCAAAAGCGTAGCGGCGCGCAGGCACAAAGTTAAATGTGCATTTTTGAAGGCGCATTTAAGCGTGCGGTGGGTGTCTGCGTCACTCCAGGGAGGCGGGACACTGTGCGCGCGGGGAGTGTATGTATGTACCAGCGCGGATACATGCAAAATAAATGAATTATGTGCATGTCGCTGACAATTTTAAGTTATCACCTAATAAAATGTCATTCGAGTTTGTTTGTGCCGCACGCACTTTGCCGCAACGCTTACTTAACGCTGTCGAACAATTCGCTGCACTCATGTGTGTGTGTTGCCAGGCTGTGGCAAGTCGGCGCAATAAATCAGCGCCAATCACTGGCCATGTGACAGCGCCGAACATGTTGTCTCACTTACATGCCGTACACAACACCGCGCGGCGCACCGTTCGGGCCATCGCTGCCATTTTCGGTGCACTGAAAACGCGCGCGATTAAGCGATTTATCATTGCAACGCGCATTGGCCAACATCGTTTGGCGGCGCAATATTCGACATGGCCTGGCATGCAACAACGCCTGCGCACTGGCCGACGAAAGTGTAGCACATTGACTAAATGTTAGGGGGCGCAAGCGCGCCATCGTACACTTGCAACGCGCCGACTAATGTGATTATTCGCTTCCTTACACATTTCAGCTTACTTTTGTTTGGTTTTTATTTTTTTGGTGTGCCTTTCGATTAATGCATCCGATATCTGTGATTGCATCTGCACATTACAACACGACACACACGCAAACCATGGTGAATTTGTGCGCGCTCTTGCCGCGTTGCATGTGCCGCATGCCAAATTGAAATCTCTGACTGGCCATTGCGGCTACATTCTCTGTGGCAATGCAATAATGCCACAAAGAAGACACCTACAAATCGTAGTGTGGCAAAGAATTTGGCATATGAAACGCGCCGTGCCGCGAGAACAAAGCGGCAAGTGCCGATGCTACGGCTGCTACTGACAGCCATGCTATCGGTGGCGTTGGCGGCGCTGGTGTTGCTTGTGGTGTTGGTGTTGGTGGTAGTGGTAGCCGTGTTGACTGCAGCTGCTGCTTCGATAAGCGCGAATTAAATAATTTTACACTTTAGCATTGAGCGCAATGCAAAACGATTATCTGTGCGCGATTGCTCGCTAACGAGCTCTCAATCCTTGCGGTATGCCGTTGAGGCGCGGCTGCCGACCGGCGTACAAATGGACGGCTGGACAGCGTAATTGGGCAACGGTGTGGCAAGTTGCAAGCCTCTCAAGCTATTGTTTGCTTTTGGACGGGTTAGTGGTGGTGTGGCTCAGGTAAGTGGCGGCATGCCACATGATAATAGCACGTACCTTGCACCGCGCGGCAAGTGATTGTGGTTTGTGTCAGCGCGCTGTTGGGCAGTCGGACAGTCGGCGCTGTTGAAGGCTTTCATTTCGTGCTACTGGCGGTGAGGCGCGGCGGTGCTCGAATAATTGACAAACAATTACCTTAACGCAACGAGCAGCAGTTGGCGCGCGCTTTGAAGCGCCCGTAGCTGCGCGCTTATTTCGGCGGTATGCTTCTGTGGCTCACGTTCGCCTATGCTAATCGCACCCACTGATCGTGGCGGGTGTAGTATGCAGCAGCACAATAGTTGCAGTTTCAAGTTGCGCCGGCGGCAGCTACAAAGCAGTTACCGATAACTTTAATGATTTGTTTGAGTTTTGTTTTCAAATGGCTTATTCGATAGTAAGTACTTCTTTTATCGAGATTTGATTTTAATGTTCTCACTTTTACCTCGTTGCTTTGTAATGTGTGAACTTACGTACTGTTGTCGAAGCATTATTGATAATTTAGTCGTTGGAGGCATTTGACTTTTATGCTGTCTGTATTAAGTGTAATTTTGAAAAACCTTCGAAGTTTTGAAGCTTTTGAGCAAGGCTCTTTAAATTTTTTCATTTTAATTATTTATCGATTATTCGTCTCAATTCAAGGGTTCAGTACTGTTTCGAATTTGGGTTTAATTGTGAGAAGAAAAAACCCGGAAATTATAAATAATGTGCAAAATATTTAATTATTCATCAACGTTTATTTTGTCGCCTTCTACGTAAAACCCCCAACTATAATATAATATAATAGCCAACCAGATTAACACACGGGTTCCACAGAGCGGCAATTTTAGTTTGGCGAACAAAAAAAATTACAAGGAGCTAAATCTAGTAAATACGTTGTTTGATCGATGATATCCTTTTCGTTTTTGGTTTTAAATTCGGTCACAATTTCGACAGAAAAACCACTCAATACAGTCAAGCTTATTGACCGTCTGAACCTTAGGAACCAATTCATGATGCACCAAACCAAGAATATCGACAAAATAATGAACATCATCTTGTTTTTTGAGTTTTTCCCATCCATTCCGATGAGCTTTGATTTGTTTTCATGTGAAACTCATAAACCCAAGTTATAATGCTCTCCATGAATGAGGGTTGAGATCACGATCAAGCATCTCCAAAAAGACCTGTTTTCGGTACTCTTAAAAAAAAATCAAAGTTGATCGGTACGAGTCGAGCAAGATTTTGATTCTAACGCAAAATATCCACCAGACTCATTTGAACTCTCTTTAAAGCTCTCCAACACTTGCCTGACGATTTTAAAGCACTATATTCTTCACTTTTTTAATATATCTATCAGTTGAAAAGGTCTTCAATCGTCTTTTTTTGGCTTTGTCGAAAAAAATACGTGTCTTAGCTGCGTTGATCTAAGCTGGGGAGCTTATTATTCAACTATCTTTCAGTAATGGGTAAACTCGAACAGTATCATCTTAGAGGAAGTGATAGACGTTAAGATCATATGGAAACTTGAAATAAAAATTAGAGTGGGAATAGAAAATCGAACAAACAACTAGTATAAGTGTCATAAACTGGCATAAACGAATCAGAATTGGAGAAGGTCACACTGTGACTCTTTATAGTGAAACTCTTTCCTCCAAAAATTAGAGATATGTTCGATAAATATTCAATAAAAAGTTTATTATGTAAATTTTCTAATTAATTCAAGAAAGAGATAAAGTAGTATTTCCTCGTAATGTTCAACAGAGAATTGTGTAGTCAGTATTGAAGTCTCCAAGCATATAAAGAGATGGCTGAAATTCGCTTGGATTCAGAGATAATAAAATAGGGATAAAACAGTCAGGAAGAAGAATACAATTGCTACGGTAGTATAAGACTTTAAAGGTAAAAAGGAATTTTTCATGTTTTCTGAACATTGAAATATAATATGATCAGAACTGGTCAACGGTTTGCATTCTAGGGAAAATATTGTACTAGTCAATTATTTCCGAATTATTTGAAATAAATAATCTTCAAGCTTGTAGTGTTTCCTCGCATAATACTCTTTGTAAAATTTCGTGAAGATATCTTCTTATATAAAAAGTTTTGCACACAAGGACTTCATTCTGATTGATCGGTATCTACGTCTCTATGTTATAGTTGTTCGATTGTGGCGACTCTGAAAAATAAGCAGTTTCTTAGGGAGAAGAAAACGTTTGCAGAATTTCAGATCGTTATCTCAAAAACTAAGGGGCTAATTCGTGTACATACAAACACAAAAATAGCTAAATGGAATTGGTCCATAAAAATCGCCTTCATTAGCACATACAGCGGCAAAGAGTTTTCAAGATACTTTTCAGAAGGTCTTAGAATAAAAAATATATATTTTATATGTGAAAAATCAAAAGATATAAAAAAAAAATTTCCGTAAGTACATATAATTCCTAAACACGCGAGTATAAGCCGTTGTGCGTCATCTCCTACATTCATTGTCCCTAAATTTGTTGTTGCTTTGGTCTTTTTCTCTGTCGGTTGTGATGGCTTTTCAATAAATCTCACAAAGCGCTCGCAAACAATTCGTAATAAATTTTTCATGAGCCTGTCGACGGCAACACTGGCGAAAAAAGAACAGCTTTGGCAGCAGCCGCCAGCAGAGCGCTTTGTTCTAGTTTGAGCACCCGCCAGAGCAGCAACGCCTCGCCGGCCACCGATTCAGCTGGAGCTTTGCAAAATGCGCAGTACATTCGTCCGCCCTCGTGGCCGAGTGGGAGTGGAAGGTGGTGACTGCGTGCATTTGTGGCAAGGGGTGTAGATGAATGAGTGCCGCAGTACGCATGCGCAGACGCAGTTACAGGCTCGTACATATAATTCACCTTGCAACTTATTGTTTGCAACACAAAAATGATGCGGCGGAAATGAAAGGAGTTGTGTCGACGCTGGCAAGTGATCTATGCCGTTTGCACCTACAATTCACCTTTAGTTTGTGTAAAAATTTTTGTGAGTTATTCGGTGCGCTGACGACTATCCGTTGCATTGCATTAACATACAATTTATGGGTGGAAATGTTACTGCAAATCATTACAACTATGTTTCGAGTGTTTCATGGGTAGGATATTTCGAAAAAAACTCATTCGAAAATATTAGAGCCTGGCCTAGGTGCTCTAACATCTAATCAACTTTAGTTATACGACCCCATACTAGTAATAGTAAATTCTTGGAGCGTTCTAATGATGTGTCTTACGCTATACTTTGTCGACTTCTATTTACGGAGATAATTGTCCTTATAATTTTTACAGGGATTAGGACAACAATTAAAGCAACCATATTGCGTCAGAGAATATCATTCGAAACAGGAAGGTAGTAGATATAGTTTCCACCAGAAAGCGGCTGCATATATACTGGGTTACAGGTCAGGCATTCCGGGAAACGAAATAGCAAAAAACTCCACAGAGCTGATAGACGGATCAGGTTGAGTTGGCATGCCTTAGAAGATCATCATGACGGTGCACAAAAGAGAGGAAGGAAACACGCAAGATTTCCAATGTCACAGCTTCAAAAAGATTGCTGGAGGGTCATTGGCCTAGTCAAGGGTAATTATTAACGATGACACTTACGGAAAGTGCAGGGAAGTAAATATGAGAGAAACGCTGGGACACCTCTTTTGTTTGTGTACTCCCATATATAGCACTCGGCTTAGATATGTAGGAGCTTCGCAGTTCAAGGGACTGTATGAGGTATTAGACTTAAATGTCTACTCTTTACTAAACGTCGAAAAAAGCGTTGACGTCCTGCACGATATAAACTTCAGTTCGCATTAATAATGAACCTCCATCTGGCATTACAAAGGAATTGTAGGTTTATGAATGACATGACATGACTGTCAGCGTATCTTTACATAACCTCGAAGTATAACTTCGTAAAACTTGTTTCATATTTTCACAGCAGTAGATATATTATTTGGAAATTCAATCTTCATTTTCTTCTAATTTCCATTTTTTACCTTCCTTACATGTTTTACTATCCCAGTGAGAAAATAATATTTCTGTCTCGCTCAACCCTTTCATTAGATTCTCTAAATTTTCATAACAATGAATTAAATGATTAAGGCAAACATTCGATTCAAAGAATCAAGTTTCAAAATAAAAAAAAAAAACTTTGCAAGAACATGAATCGATCTTAAACGCTGATAATAATTAACAAAATCAAGTGTCTACGATTGAGATAAATGAAAACGAAATTAAAAAGATTTGAAGTTACAAACACGATTTATCAAGATCAAGATAAAGTTCGATACGAGAATCTGTACAAATATACACATATCCATACATTTCTAGATACTCCCATACACATGAACATGCTCATATCCTATGTGGGACCCTGCAGTTCGCGACGCTGGCATTTTTCGGCCACGAAATCAGCGTGTCGTTTGTCCGATGTCAATTAAATGTGAAACTGAAATAAATCACTTTATTGTCACAAATTACGAGCAATCAGTTGTGATGCGATATCAATTAAGCGATTCTTTAAATTTCAATTAAGAGCCAGCCACCCCAACAAAACGCGCAATCGAACAAACAATAACAATAACAACAACAACAAACAAGCACTCATGCAAAGCTAAATAATCATTCAATCGAACAGTTAACCCAATCAAAGGCATAAACACTGATGAGAGCAGCGCGAAGGAGCCAATCAAATAAGCAATCAACGGCCAACAACAACAATAGAGCAAAACGATGGCCGAGGGCGAGACAAGCGACGACAATTGGAATCACAACACAAAACAAACTCCACCCGCATGCATACAACACGAGCAGGGAAGTGTGACAAAAACAACAAAAACAACAACAACGGCATAGCAACAACAAAAACAACAACAACAAAAGTGTTGACAATAATGACTTCGCGTGAGTAAAAGTTTCCATTTCAATTACAACAACAAAAAATTAACAACAACAAAAACAAATTATTACAACAACACCAAAAATTATTGAAACAATAACAAAGGCTATTGCAACCATAATTGTAAGAACTGTTACATCAACAACAACAAGCACACATTATTATAACAACAAAAACATTAAAACAATATCGGCAAACTAAAATACAAAACCAAATAGCGACTATTTCAATACAACAACAAAAACAATAACAAGAGCAGCAGTAGCTGCAACAATAACAGTCAGTAAACTACAACAGTTGTAAGAACAACAACAACGACAAAAAGTTTCATAACAAAAACAACAACAACAGCACGCAACAGTTTCAATTTCCAACAGTTCGTGCGATAAAAATCTAAAGAACCATTTAACCCGCAACACAATTGACTTGCCACGACACTCGCTGTGGCACATCCACTACCCACACACAGAAGGACGCACAGCATCCGAAACGTCAATGGGTTGCCCCGCCATGCCCTGAACGCAAGTCGAGAACCCAGCGCTGAGCTGAGTTGAGAGGCTGAGTCGCGTTGTGGCACGTCTCTACTGGCTTTCAACAGTGGCAGTGTTGCTGTGCGCCTTTCGATAACACCAACAACAACAACTGACTGGCTGGCTTCATCATTTTTCAAAGCGCGTCGCGCCCAACCCACCACTCCGACGCAGAAAAAGTCTTAATTGATGTCACTTTTGTCGCAGTTTGTTGGCTATTGTTGTTGTTGTTGCTGCCGTTGTCAGTTATAAGTGTTTACCGTATTGTTTGTATTGGCGTTGTCATCATTTGTTCACCAAGCAATAATGAAGTATTTTTCTACTACATTGAGCGCGCTAACCCTTTTCCCACAGTTGCTGAGCAGTTCGGTGGATGGGAGGGGAGGGAGAGATGTAGAGATCGACGCGTTAGGTTGGAGGTGGAGTGTTCTCACACACACACATGCAGCGTTTGCGTGGTGCATTATTAATTTGTAAATAAATTGAGTACATGAGGGTGGCAGCGCGCCTCAGCTTCCAATGCAACAACAACAAAGCGTATATGTAACCAATTGAGGCACACTCGAGATCGACACGCTGCGGGTTTTGCCTTAATTTGTCACGAATTTGTGGCACTAATTGTCTGAATTGGATGTCAATGAAAGCGTTCGGAATCGTTGTGTCGGCAACTCTTCTTCACGTTGGAGGGGGAGTTAAGCGCTTCGCCTGAGATTTTTACGCTTTTCTCATAAATGTACTCACACAAAGTACTTATTTGTAATTTCGCTTTTAATTATGATTTATCTTTATTTTTTTGGTTTTCTTTGTAGCCATTTCTAAATGAGCTCAAATATTTTTCTGTTTGCTCATATTCTTGAAGACTCGACTGAGAATGCTTGAGGCATGCAAATGTGCCACATCTCTCATTTGAATTCATGGTAGTTCCAAATTTTAATGCTTTACTCTAAATTCTCATTAACTTTTGCACTGGTTTGCCAGTTACAAATCGCTGAAATGAAAAATAATGGCTAAACAACTCATTGCAGATAAAGAATGTTGGCGTTGAGCGCCACCATTTGTAATTAAAGTCATCTGCAGATTAGTAATTTCCTTACATGTGTACATGTGAATCTAAGACATACATACACTGACAAAAATTTAAGAAATAAAACATAAAATTTAATCCAAAAAATTCTTGCAAAAAATATTTACTCTCTAAGCCCCGGTTTCAGGGTTGTCACCTAGTTGAACTTAATTAAGTTAAAATTTTAAATTAACTCAGTGTTAGATGAATATAATTTAGAGTGATTGAAGACGAAAATTTCTGAGCAGGTTGCCATCTATTTAAAGTTTTAGATTGTAATGTTGTACTACTGTGATCCATTTGAAAGATTTTTTCTTTATTTCGCGTGTTTTTCTAATCAGTAAACTTTTTTCAGTAAGTTGGTAGTACTATTAGTGACATCTATGCTAAATTTCACGTCAAAATATTAATTAGTATTTGAGATACCCGTCGTTTGTGAGACTCTAATCTAAATTCTTTGATTTTTACTATGTCTGAATTTATTGAAGAAAGAAATGCGATAATGCACCATCTCATACTGCATTGGTTATTTGTGATCATTTCGCCCAATTTTCAACCACGGCATTCGTCTGATTAACATTCCTGTAACTTCTGGCTATTCAGCAAATTCATATGACCACTCCGGGGATGACTCAATTGAAAATATAGAAGCTGAATTGAAGAAGGCTCTGATGACCGTCACGACGGAGGATGTTTCCAAGTGCTATGATGACTGGAAAATTCGTTGGCATAAGTCTATTGCAGAAGGAGGGAATTACTTTGAAGGAGATAAAGATTCACCCTTCAATTTGTTCACAGTAGTAGGCGCTCTTGTCAAAAAAATTTATATAAGAAAGCAACAAGAAAGTAATCAAGTTAAATTGATTCAAAAGAGTGTGCGAATATCTCATTAAAGTGAGCAACCGAATTTTCTTTTACATATTTTAGACCAGTTTTATCATTAAATGACAAGTTTCTCCCAAAAAGAAAATTATTATATTGCTTATTATTTATATTGCATCGCTAAACAGAATTATCAAACTCCTGAAAATTTAAGCTGTAGATAAGTCTTGGAGAGGGGCGAATCGAACGAGTATAAACTGGTATAAGTCACAACGGTATAAAGAAATACGGTCCTGTGTAAATAATTCTACTGAATAGCTTATTATTAATTTTTCGAGAGCAGAGCTCGAAGTAGCGCAAAGAGAGTAGCGAATCAAAGACGGACTGCAGATGCTCGAGCGTGAAAAACTATAAAGAAGTGTAACAAAACTTCTGTCACTTTTTATAAAACTAAAAATATTCCCCATTTGGTTTTTGTGGTTCGACTCCGACTAAAACGGTTTGAACTCTCAGACACTGAGGATAGAAATCAAAAAAATTCAATGGAAATAAATTCTAGCTTTACGGACACGTTATACCATATTTTTTTTTCTCCTCTAATCTGCGGTATATATCTTAGTCTTATCCGATCGATAGAGGTCCTTACAATGCTGATGAGTTTTAATGACACGCAATGATAATTATTAACGGCTCTGACTTGGGTTGGAATTCAGCTCACAGTCGATCAAGTGGTAGAAACATACTTGGATTAAATTAAACGTGTTCTCCTTCCATAAATTTAAAAGACTTTGAGAAAGAATAATAAATTAAATCTAGTGACGATTTCCTGGGAAAACGGGTGATAAAAAATAAAAATTTACATTTCATTTTGAACCTATTGATACATTTCGAGATAGACTTACCTTGTACTATAAACCTTTAATTAATAAATCTAGAAATAACATACATGAATCTATATAAATAGTTTTTGTAAAATTTTTAGGGTTTGGTTCTTAAAAAGGGGGTTTGAAAAGGGTTATATCGGGTCTAAATATAATATTTAAAGAAAAAATTTTAGGTTAAGTTAGTCTAGTAGGCCAATGAGCCACACGTAGATCATTTTTGGCACTTTGCGAAATCAAATGGAGCTCCGTTACTATGTCCATGAGGAGTTGTCATCCGGATATAGCACTTTCTTGACTTCTAGAGGTCAAGAGTCTTCCGATCCGGCGTTGCCGAGCAGGATCGACACATATTGACTGGATACCCTTCCAAGTACACTCCAAAAGTGTATTGATTATATTCAAGAGCCCTTTGGATATTAAATACCAGTTAATTGAGTGCTGCCTTGTATAAGTTTCTAAGAATTGCTGCGGTCATAATGTGAACGTCCAAGATTTTCTCTTATGTTTTCAGCAGAGACAGTTTTATTCGGGCGCAATTAATATTTTACTATATTAAAGCAGTGCAACTATTTTCTGCTCAACCAATCTGGTTACATTCCTTTGTTTCATTTCCCTGGGATAGCGCTTTTCCATAAAGGAAATGTCCAGATGGTACCTCTCGCCTTGCTCGTCACTTCGTTGACCAGATGAGAGTCCAGCATATGTATTTTTAAGAATAAAAATATTACAACCACAAGCTTTGTATGATCTCATTAGTTTATTTATTAAGTTTTAATAATTTTCCGATTTATGGTTTTCTAGAAAATGATGGTTAAAATTCACAAAATATTTGCAAGCGACTTTTTCCTGATCATTCAGTTTTTTTTTTCCAAAACTATTATCTATCAATTATCGTATTTGTGGATGTACGAATATTCTTTTGCCTCATTGAGTTTGAGGAATTTATATATATTTAAATATAAAAATCCCCTGCCATATTTAGATTTTGGCACAGGCAGTTCGGCACTACGTAGGAAGGGTCTGTTTGGCCAAAATTAAAATAGTCTACACTCAATAAGACTGTGGTTGTATTTTTCTAAAGAAGTCTACTCATTGAATCACTATAAGTTCCGCTCTCTGCTAACTCGAATTTAAAGTGGCGATATATTGAAATTAAACCCAAATTTAGTCAGTAACGATGCTTAATTAATATTTCATTTGTTAACTATGTAGAATTAGTAAAATTTCACAAGTAATTCTTTTTAACTCTCAGTGTATTTACGACTCGCACACAGTGTATGATACAAAATATTTTTTTGCTCCTTTCACAACGACTTGATCCCACTTGATGGTTTAGTGTTAATGCTGCATGGCTTTAGTGACTGGTTGCCATCCCACAATTGTTTTTGTTTTGTTTCTTGATCTCCCAACCATTTATGCAACACAGGATGCGGTGCGCAGGAAAAAGATCGCCGTAGTCTTACTTTGATTTCCGTTGGTTTGCAGCAACAATGCTACTGGCAATAAATGCTGGTGTTGAAGGCGAGGGCGCCGATCAAAGCACAGACCTTGTCGCTGGCGATGGTGATGCCGATGACGATACAGATGATGTTGCTGCCGTTGATGTGTTGATGGCGTTGCTGATGGTGCCGATGCTGCTGCCGTTTGTTGTGGTCGCTGCCAGTCAGGGAATTTGTCGTGGTGATTATAATACATTTCAGTTGCGAATTCTGTTGGTCAGCACTAACCGACAACATGAATTCCCAATGGCGGGTGTGTGCTGGAAAGAAATGTGGGAAGTGCCAGTGTGCTGCGGGAATGTTGCAATAAAAATTGTTGGTAGGAATATATGTGTAAGATTATATATATATATATATATATATATATGTATGTATATATGTATGTCATCTGGCGAATGCAAGCTGATACCATGCGCTCTGCCGCAATAAAGTTAACTGCCAAGGCAATCAGCAAAAATCTACCACACCAAATTGGAGCAACGCTATTGTCGTAATGTTGCAACATACATACCATATATCGTATACCACTCGTAACTGGGAGCAACACACCGCCCAATTCACTCTGGGGAACGTTTACGATAATCAGGTGCAGCAGCTCACATTATTTTCTTGCGATTGTGGAGCTCCTAAATCTTAATTAATCAGAAAATTTAAATTGTACCAGGAACATGTTGAACACCTTCCGCCACTTACCTTGTCAAATCTCAATCACTTGTGGCAGTTAGTCGAGTGCCGTTGGATGACGTAACTGTTATTGGCAGCTGATTGAAGACGACTTTTCCTTTGTTTTGCGCTGCTTTTGGTTGTTGTCTGCTGACTTAGTTAGTTAGGTAGAAAGTTGCAACGTTTTGTGGCACACAAATAAGGTAAAATTTACTGAGGCATTACAAATAAGCGTGAATATCGTTTGAACCTCATCAGCAGTGCGAAATAAATGTGCCCACTGAGTTTGATCCGGTGAAGTGATCTTGCTGGTAGCAAGCTGAATATTGGCGGGATTTGTGAGGGAGAATATTGGAAATACAAACTGAAAATATATTATTAGCTGTTAGTTGGCGCAATGGTTGAAATATTGCTTAAGTATTATTGTCCTATTCGAGATAGTTCTCATTGGGATCTGTTATTAATAGCATTACATAAAATATTCGTGTCATAAAAATATCCGACAGATGATGCTGGAGTCGAAATATATTTTAAATACTATTTACCATGTAGACGTATGTAGATATGTGGGCACACACACAGACGGGATGTATCACATCTGGCAGCACTGTTTGTCAGCCATTCTATTATCTCATTCTCTGTCAGTTATTCTATCATCTCATTCTCTGTCAGTTATTCTACTATTTCATTTTCCGTATATTCGTGGAAATTCACAGTAATGTAATTCACAGTTTCAACTGCATTCCTTAATTCTTAAGTTACAGTTTAAGAAACGGTCACTCTTTGTACAGACGCCAACAGGGCTACACGTTTATTCTAATTTATCCAATAAATTTAGCGTGGTGCTAATATCTTCACCATAATTGGTGACCCCGACGTGATCAAATTTGATTAAACTTTATCTCTTCTCGCGTTTAAGTACAAATGAGTGCAAACGTTAGTAGTAATTGCAACTCACGCTCGTCGTAATTTCACGTTCATCAGTTTTAAAAATTTGTGCAAACCAGTGACCACGTGCTTTCAATCGATTCACTGACATGCCATTAGAGCATACGCCAAACAAAACAGTGAGCTGTAACTCGCCAAGCACGTGCACCAATATTCCAAGCGTCCTAACACCACTTTCTTCGAACATGACCACAAATGACCCAGCTCTGGCCATCGGCCACGTCACCGAGGAAACTCAGAACACCGCATCAGTCGTAGCTGTGTCCAGCTGCAAGCTTCCGCAGTTCTGGTCCATCCAGCCTCGTTTGTGGTTTGTCCAGGTCGAAGCAGCGCTACAGGTGGCCCGTATCACAAATGACGCATCACGCTACAATCACATCGTCAGTGCCTTGGACACTGATTCAATGTTGCAGCTAGCGGATTTCCTGCAGAATCCACCAGAGACCGACAAGTACGCGAAACTGAAGGACGAGATATTGAAGCGGTTTTCAGAATCCAGCGACCGCCAGCTTCACCGAGCGCTCACAGAGGTTCAACTCGATGACAAAAAACCTAGCCAGCTCCTGCGCCAGCTCAGAATTCTCATGGGCGACAGGGCCTCAGAGGACTTACTGCGTATAAAGTGGTTGGCATTGTTACCACCATCTACCAGCCGGTGTCTCAAACTACTGCGAGATGCCCCTGTAGATGAGCTTGCTGAAGTTGCAGACGAGCTAATGGAAAACCAAGCTGGCCATTCCGTCATGGCTACACATCACCAGCCTGCCCAGGCAGCACACAGGGGCGACAAGTTCGAGAATTCACTGCTCACCAGCATGGCAAAGGACGTGTCCGGCCTTAAACTTGCCATAGCCGACCTGGTGACCTGTATCAAGGAACAAGGGATTACTCGAGACCGGCCCCAAGCAGCATCTGGCCGTCTCCAGCAGTCATCATCGAAGGAAGAGCCAGCCTCAGACAGGAAGAAGTTTTGCTACTATCACCGTCTCTATGGGTCCAGAGCCAAAAAGTGCGAGCGTCCTTGCACCTTCAACCCATCGACGGAAAACTAACCTCGCTGTCGACCATTCAGGCGGCCGGCGACAGCATAGAGGCTAGCATACCACCAACCAGAGAGCATCGCCTTCACGTTCATGATCGCACAACAAACATGCGATTTCTTGTCGATTCTGGATCAGTGATCTCTCTCATGCCCAAGTCCGCCATCACTCACACGCTCAACGAAGATGATCTGACTCTCTTCGCAGCCAACGGGACCGTTATCCGAACCTACGGTCGAAAAATCATCACCCTTGATCTCAACCTTCGCCGTACATTTAATTGGTCTTTTATAATTGCAGATGTTAAGTCAGCCATTCTCGGTGCAGACTTCCTGGTCCACTTTGCATTGCTACTAGATCTCAAAGGACGATGTCTCATCGACACAACCTCGTCATGCACAACTCAGGGCACACTATCTGAGGCCACGGTACACAGCATTTCAACAATCGACCGCTCAATCTGTCCTGGTGCACATGACGCTCAATACCTGCAATTACTCAACCAATTCATCGACATAACTCATCCCAGCACCAATCCTGTCACAGCCACTGACAGTCAAGTCGCTCATCACATTGAGACAACTGGGCCACCAGTATTTGAGCGCCCACGACGTCTCACCGGCGAGAAGCTTCAAATAGCCAAAGATGACTTTGACCTCCTGCTACATCATGGCGTGATCCGTCCATCGAGCAGCCCATGGGCCAGCCCTATCCACATGGTGCCAAAGAAAACTGGTGGATGGCGCACCACAGGTGACTATCGAAAATTAAACGCCAACACAGTTCCAGATCGATATCCAGTCCCTCATGGGGATGACATTCTCCAGCGTCTCCACGGATCCACCGTTTTCTCCACCATCGACTTAGTCAGGGCTTACCATCAAATACCCATGGCCAAGTCAGACATTGCCAAAACAGCTGTAACCACTCCTTTTGGACTTTTCGAATTTCTGGGTATGCCACCCGGACTACGCAACGCCACGCAGACTTTCCAAAGGCATATGGACAACATCCTCAGAGATTTGGACTTCGTGGGCTGCTTCATAGACGATCTAATTGTCTATTCTCAGTCACACGAACAGCACCTACAACATCTCACCACCATCTTTGAAGTCCTGCGCGCACATCATCTCACCATCAATCCAAAGAAGTGCCAGTTTGGCAAGTCTGAAGTCATCTACCTGGGGTACACCATCAACAAAGACGGCTACACTCCTCCCGCCGAACGCACGCAAGCAATCGCCGATTACACCAAGCCAGAAACCGTCAGCGATCTACGTCGTTTCCTGGGGATCGTCAACTACTACCGGCGAGCGATTCCTCAAGCGGCCCAAACACAATCACCACTGACGGACTTTCTCAAACATGCCAAGAAGAGGGACAACACTAAAATCCAGTGGACACCTTCTGCAGATCAAGCCTGGCAAGACTGCAAGAAGAGTGTCATCCAAGCCACGCGCCTGGCTTTCCTCGCACCAAACGCCATCCTCTCATTGAGATCCGACGCCTCGGATACAGCCATTGGGGCCGTTCTTGAACAGCGACACCAGGACTCATGGCAACCACTGGCCTTTTTCTCCCGCAAGCTCAGTCCAGCAGAGACCAGATACTCTACGTACGACCGTGAACTTCTAGCCATCTTTGCTGCCATCAAATTTTTCAAGCACATTCTCGAGGGAAGAAACTTCAGCATCTTCACCGACCACAAGCCAATCATCTACGCATTTTCTCAACGTGCTGACAAGGCATCACCTCGCCAACTACGTCAATTGGACTACATCTCACAGTTCTCAACTCAGATTTTCCATACCAAGGGCACAGAAAACGTCGTAGCTGATGCGCTTTCGAGGATTAATACCATAACCATGCCAACCAAACTTGATGCTGAGACCATTGCACTGGCACAACTCCAAGACGACCAGCTTAATGATGTCCAATCCAGCACATCTCTCAAGCTGCACCTGATGAACATCGAAGGTCACGATATACTATGCGATGTGACCAATAATACTGTGCGACCTTATCTTCCACAGCCACTCAGACGCCAAGCCTTTGACATCATCCATGGTCTTTCTCATCCTAGTGGCAGGGCCACAGTCAAGGAACTCACCGGAAGATTCGTCTGGCCAAGTATTAGAAAAGACGCACTCCTCTGGTCCAGACACTGCATACCATGTCAACGTTCCAAGGTCCATCGTCACAATCGCACCACACCAAACCACATTGACGTACCAGACAATCGCTTCGAGCACGTCCACCTGGATCTCATAGAGCTGCCCAGAGTCAAGGACCTTCGCTACTGTCTGACGATCATCGACCGCTTCAGCAGATGGCCACACGCCATACCACTCAACAACATGACAGCCGCGACAGTTGCACACGCCTTTTACACTCAATGGATTTGTCAATTTGGTTCACCATTGACAATCACCACTGATCAAGGTCTACAATTCGAATCAGCACTTTTCACCTCACTCTCACGAATGCTGGGCATTCATCGCATCAGAACGACACCGTATCATCCTCAATCGAATGGTCTGGTGGAACGATGGCACCGCACACTCAAGGCGGCTCTCATGTGCAATAATGAGGCACCTTGGCCGGACATGCTACCGTCAGTTCTACTAGGACTCCGAACCGCATACAAGCCAGATCTGAGAGCATCTCCTGCTGAAATGCTTTTCGGGACCACACTGCGTATACCCGGTGACTTCTTTGCCACAGCAGGCACACCAGGTGATCCACAGACATTCGTGGGGAAGTACAGGCAAATCATCCAAGCAATCAAGCCAACACCAACAGCTCATCACACCAAACACAAGCTGTTCCTACTCAAAAACCTTGACACGTGCACTCACGTCTTCAAGAGAGTAGACTCCATCAAGAAGCCTCTGGAACAACCATACACTGGCCCCCATGAAGTCATCCAGCGTGTAAACGACAAAAACTACATCATCAGGATCAATGGGGCAGACAAAACAGTGTCAATCGACATGCTGAAGCCAGCATACATTGAGTTAACAGACGCGCACCAAGCACCTAGTTGCTAGTTCATCTAGTAAAGGAACTCAACCTTTAAAAGTCCAGCGGGACTTTATTCGGAGGGGAGTACTGTGGGCACACACACAGACGGGATGTATCACATCTGGCAGCACTGTTTGTCAGCCATTCTATTATCTCATTCTCTGTCAGTTATTCTATCATCTCATTCTCTGTCAGTTATTCTACTATTTCATTTTCCGTATATTCGTGGAAATTCACAGTAATGTAATTCACAGTTTCAACTGCATTCCTTAATTCTTAAGTTACAGTTTAAGAAACGGTCACTCTTTGTACAGACGCCAACAGGGCTACACGTTTATTCTAATTTATCCAATAAATTTAGCGTGGTGGCTAATATCTCCACCATAGATATAAGTATTTTCCTTTTTAGTTATTGGCGTATACACGGCTTACGCGGTAATAGCCGATCCCGTCGTTTTCCCTTTTCGCTGTTTGTCGCCAATTGGAGATTCCAAGTGTAGGCAGGTCCTTCTTCACCTGGTCTTTCCATCGGGTTCGAGGTCTTTCTCTGCATTCCCAGGCGGGTACTGCATCGAATAATCTCAGAGCTCGACTGTTTTCATCTATTTGAACGTTATAATCTAGCCAGCGTAGTCGTTGTCTCTTCATTCGTTGAACTATGTCGATGCCATCGTATATCTCATACAGCTCATCGTCCCATCGACTGCGATTTTCCCGTTGCCATTGGTCAAAAGACCATAAATCTTCCGCAGAACCTTTCTCTCGAAAACTTGTAACGTCGATTGTCCCTGCTCATGCTTCTGCACCATATAGCAGGACGGGGATGACGAATGACTTTTAGAATTTGGTCTTTGTTCCTCAAGAAAGGACTTTTCTTCTCAATTGCTTACTCAGTCGGAAGTAGCACCTGTTGGGAAGAGTTATTTTGCGTTAGATTTCGAGGCTGACGTTGCTGTTGTTGTTAATGTTGGTTCCAAGGTAGACGAAATTATCTACGACTTCGAAGTTATGACTGTCAATAGTCATGTGGGAGCCTTCGGAGCGTGTGCGCACCGACTGCATTCGGCAGAGAGCGTTTCTAGCTAACGGATGAGCAGCTGTTCATTTGGCTTTGAGTCAGAACAAACATTTTCGCGCGACGTGTTTCTGTGAGTGGTACAAGCTGAAAATGCAACGTTCGTTAAAGCTGAGGTACGCTGGTAAATTTTGTTTAAAAATCGGTAAATCTGCGGCAGAGACGTTTTCATATGATCAAGCAGACTTATCCAGTTGTTGCCTTAGCATGAAGTGGTGTGTTTCGGTGCCACCAGGTCTTTTTGGAGCGCCAGGAAGAGATCGCGGATGAATGATTAAATCCAAAGTCAAAACGATGCTCATTGCCGTTTTGACATCAAAGGCATCGTTCACCATGAACTTGTTCCTCCTGGATAAACCGTCAACGCCTAGTTTTACGTGAAAGTCCTCAAGAGGCTCAAGCAAAAGGTCAATCGGATCCGACAAGACATCGCAGCCGATTGGAAGTTGCACCACGACAACGCCTCGGCTCACATCGTCTTTCTTGTGAACGGCTACCTAACCAATAACGGCATTCCAACGCTTCCGCTTCCGCAGCCTCCCTACAGCCCAGATGTGGGCCCCCTGTACTTTTTTACTGTTTCCTTGCCTGAGAAGGCCGATGAAAGGCAAGTATTATGAGACAACAGAGGAAATCCAAGCTGCATGCACCTCGAAACTATTCCGGAGAATGCCTTCCGTCACGCCTTTAATGCTTAGAGATCGCCCTCACAGCGCTGCATTGACGCAGAAGAAGCCTATTTTGAAAGTTTCTAAAGAATTGTAACGATTGATTCAATTAATTTTTTTAAATCGACTCAGTCGTATTACTTTCCGGACAAATGCTGTACATACAATACTTCCTTTTTATTTCGAGATATGGCAACCCTAGTGATATAATCTGGGAACTCACATCTTTATCGTAAAGTTTGACATTTTTGATGCTATACATTTTCAGAAAGTTTTGATGTACGGGCGTTATTTAAGTTTTTTACAGTAACTTAAAATATTCATCTCGACCAGAAAATGGAATCAAATACCGAAAACTTTCATCCGAACATTTTTCACAACTTTCGTCGTTGATAAGGTCAGCAACATCGCATCGATGAACTTAATTAAATTTTTGACGATGAAGCTCCTTGAAGGAGTAGTATTTATCGATGGTTTTGTTAGCTAAGTCAAGGTCGAACATCACGCCAAGGCGAATTTCTTGAAGGACGCCCAAAATCAGTTGTTGTTCGGGAAACTAAAGGGTCTCCGAAGTTTCCCTGTCTGTTCAGGATATTATGACGTACAAGGGCAGTAGCTTTCCAACGCATTTTCGGGATATTGAAACAATAATTAATAAGCTTTTCATAAAATATTCATAAGAAATAACATACATGTGTACATTGATCTTCGTAGTACAAGACGGATCCGATCAAAAGGTTATTTGCGAAAAAGTTGAATATTGGAATTTTTACCATAGGGTACGTTGGCATCTCTAAAATATTTCTTTAATGAGAAAATAACATGATATCACTTTTTAAAAGTTTACAGACGAAGGTTTTGGTTATAAAATGGTTATATATTAGTTATTATATCTGACAGCGTTTTCCGATTTTTTATATAGCAAATAAAATTTCCTACAAATTTGTCATTTAAATTTTTTCTATAGCTCCTGTCATTTTCGAGATATATACAAATAATTGCGAAATTCTTGGAAAAATCGGGTTTAGAGCCCCGTACTACCTCACCGGTGTGAGTAACGACTTTGTTGCGCTGGGCACTTTTATAGATTGATGAATTCTGAGAAATATGCATCTAAGAATTTAAAGATAAAAACTCACGATTGTAGTGTATTTTCTTTGGAAAAATTTTTACAGGCCTTGGTCAAGTTCTTAATGTTAATATTAAGAGCTAAAATTTTCAGGGAATATTTTTTAGAGTATTTCCAAGGAAATTTCGTGACGGGACTGAAAAAAATTAATAGTTCAATAAAATAAAACACCCTAATATACATACATACATACTAAAGGCAATTGAAACTACAAAGTAGCCACATTCAAGTGTACAAAATTCTTCACAAAGAATGTACTTCAAGCAAGCGAAGACAATCTAAGACAATCAAATGCAACATAACCTCACAAATGGCACTCTTTCTACGTAGTCTAATTATCATATATATTATAGCAACAATTTTTTATGGTAGCAACTGCACCTGTTGCCGTATTTTCAACAATTTGTTTGTTAACTGAAACCAAAACTGATGTGGTAGCTGATGCCGTTTACTTACGGCCCGTGTCCAACATCATTCAACGGCAACTGCTGCCACTGCGCTGCTGTTGCTACTAAAACGAACGAGGTAGCCACCACTGCCACGTATAGGCGGAAGAAAGTTGCTGGCAGCGCTCGGTATCACTCACACACACGGATACACACCTGGGGGCACCGGTGTTGGTGGAGCGTGGCCAATATGTGCTTGCGAAAATCAGCACACAATCAGTGTCATGTTGCCACATGGCGATGCACTGGCAGCAGCGCATGCCACATGCCAACGGCATGAGTATGGGAGTACCTACAAAAATGTTGCTGGCAAAATGATGCACAGAGATTATCTGGTGATACGTGAGACCGTGCGCTGTTGTTCTGGTCCGCAGCTTAAAATGTAGTGGCGAAGCTAGTAGTACATTAAGTGCTGAAGTTGAATTTGTTTTTTTTCCTTTGTGTTATTGTTTCTGTTTTTGTTTTTTGGAAATGGCACATTACTGTTCTGTAGGGTATAGTTCTATTAATCTTGATTGCAAATTTCATAAAATCGTTTCATGGTTCTTAGAGGTTAAGGATTGTGGAATACTTGAATGGTTATGTTAATTTGCTTTAAGCGCAAAAATTACACGGATTGACTGAGAAGAGACTGTTCAAATTTATGTATAGTTAGGACTCAAATGCATCTACAAAATTTGGGGTTTCGTGTGTTTAACTTGAACCTTTAGGATGTGGGCTTTCTTCACGGTCCGATCCGGTTGACGTCAGATTTTGGGATATTCGGCCCTTTCTTGAGCTCATCCGTGAAGGGCGCTAGATAGCAGAAAAATTCCTAACCACCGTAGCTTTAGATTCAATGGTGGCCCGAGGCTGTTGTTTCCTATTCAGGGTTGGGTATGGTTTTTTACGTGGCGGGTCCAAAATCCAGCGCACAAACCTAAGTAAGGAATATTTCGCCTTCTCACTTTAGCTCGCCTTCAAACGGATGTTCTTAGGCTACCCAGAGGATTCTTGTCAAAGACCGGAAATCGTGAGCTGCTTGAGTCATATGTAAAAGAATCGTTTCTGGCCACTTCCAAGTGAATGGCTCTCAAAGAACTTTCCTCAGTTCCGTGAATTTCTAAATATGACTCCTCTTGGGCATTTATGGTGCCTTCACTTTCTCATATGTGGCTTTTTGTTTCCATGGCTGTAGAACAACGAATAAACAATTTAGACGTAAACCGTTCTTAAGCTCGAAATGGCAATATTCGCTGTCTATTCCGACCTTAGTTTTCTGCAATGAAATTTGGGGTAAGACGTGGTATTAAATAATTTTCCAGTGCGGAGTCGAACTATTATTACTTATCTATTTTATTGGAACTTACAGAGTGTTGGCGGTTTTTTCTCTACCCTTATCGTGCTAAGGGTAAGCCATCTACATCCCTTAATTTCCAGTGGTTATTCCACAAGATAGGTGACGGTTCTGTATTGGTTGGTATTGCTAATCAGTGCTTCTTGTGAGCTAGATAGCTCGTGAAAAGTTAACTGCATGTTTCTCAGTAGGTGTGAGTTCCGCTTACTTGGTACCGTTCTTGCTAAATGGAGTTGTTGTTGTATTCAGTTCTTCCTTTAACCATGTTTACATTGATCCTTTGATATATTTACCAGCGATCATTCTCTTTAGATCAACCAGCGATCATTCTTGTCAACTGGGACCAGAGAATCTTTTACAAGTCTGTGTTTAAAACAAATATGTTGAAAACGTTCCTTTGAAATATTGCTAGTGTCAGCTATCTCGATCAACCTCATTCTACAGTCATACAAAATCATTTCTTTTAATATATTTTTATGCTTTTGTCCGTAACACTCTATTCTGTGTTCAATACTTGAGACTTCTCATTGCCTTTATTAATTTTACTAAACCTCCAATTTTCGATATATATTAAATTCCACAAATTTTACTGCTTTGAATAACTGGCGTGTGAGCCATTCCCTGATTCGATCGAACAACTGCCTTCGAGGAAAGTTCAAATCTTTTTAAATAGAGGAAAATCTGTACATTATTTATTTAAAAATATCTTGGTTGGTAAGTAGTCACAAGCAGAGTCTTATCTCAGCTTCTGAGTTATCGATCTGAAGTTTTGACAATCCGACCGAGAAAGGGTGAAGTGCTGAAGTAAAGTTTTTCAATCCCGAATAGAGAAGAATGGACCAACAGTTCTGTGATTGACATTTCCAATGGCGAAATCTTCAATATTCACCAAAGAATCAAAGCGTGAAATAAATATAGGAGCGATCTTCATATGAAGTACTCCATAAACAGAAGCTAGCTACAAACTAAATGACTACAATTCAGTCTTTCAGAAGTTGCCAATTGAGTTTCTGCTCCAACCAACAAGTCAATAGACCTACTAGTGGATAGCCAATCGGCTAATTAGGCTATCCGTAGTGCCTGTACTAATTATTAATGGGATGTATTATGCAAGCAGGCAATAACTGAATTCTCAGCCGGTAACTAGGTTAATATCTGGGTACCTGGTAATATAACAATTGTAGAAAATGAAAACGTTCGCTCAGGGCAGCTGGATACACGATTTATCTAAGCTGTCCCGGACCATTCAGCTTAGCAAGGATTGTTTGAAGTAAAGTATACTAAATAATAATCTCATGTTGTGTAAGTTTGTCCGCATAGACTTCAGACTTTACGTATTCCTACAGGAAAAAGTCTAACGGTATGATATCACACGACCTTTGGGGGCCAATTAACTAGCCGAGAAAGTAAAATTATCTGCTCACCGAAGTGTTCTCTAAATAAATACATTAATTGATACGATGTGTGGAAAGTGGCGCCGTCTTTTTGAAATCAAATGTCTCCGAGATCACGAGTTTCAATTTCAGTCATCAAATAGTCGGTTATCATGACGCGTTAACCGTTGTCATTGCCAGTTACGTGCTAACCGCAATCATAGTTGAAGAAAGATGGAACCATGAATCCACCGAGTCTGACATAGTAAATTGATAATCGTGTTCACGGTATGAAAATTCGTCAAAAATTGAATTTCCTACTGGGATACCGTCGCAAATTTTATGAATCAGCCACCCACACATACTTATAAATAAATGTAAACATTTATGTGCACCACTGCGACGCGTAATTTGAATTTATACTCGCGTGCCACGCTCCTTTTCATGTCAGCACAAGATGCCACAAGTCTACACAAGCACATTTTGTGACAAACTATTACACAAAATTTATGTACCAACAACACAGAAGAAAAAGAAGAAACAACTTAACCTTATGCGAGCCAAGCGAGTAATTCTGTAACGCAGATTTACATGCAAAAAATATATCTAGTAAATAAAGTGAATGCATGAAAATAAATTGCCAGCAAGTCGCACAGCCGAGCACTGCCGCACGCTGTTGTTGCCACACCAGCCATGTCTTGCCACAAGGCGAAACTGTTTATCCACCCACAAGTGGCCCGGCCAGACGGTGTCAGACTGCCAAGAAAACGCAAGAAGAATAAATAAATGAAAATTTTAAAATACAAAAAATCAGAAAAAACAAGAGGAAGAGGAAGAAGCAGCAGAAGCGCAAGCAGAAAGATGCACGACGGCGCAGCAAAATTTTAATGCGACACTTGAGAAAGGTAATTTGTGTATTTTACGCCACCAACGCCACCGACACAGACGACGGCGCGCAAATGCAAAACTGTAAATAACAACAACAACAACAACAACAACAACAACTGTACATAATAACTACAAAATCAGCCATCACTTAACACCAACACCCAGTCAACAGCTGCTGTCTGCAACAGAAATGCTCGCCGCACTACCTGACTGCCACGCGCTGCAAGTGCGACGACAAGACGTTGGCGGCGGCAGCAGCACGGCATGCGGATGAATGACTTTGACTTTGGTGGCGTGGCACAAATTATGCAAATTCCACGTTGACGCATGCTGACAAAACGTAAACATAAAAGCCAGCAACAGCAACAACAACAACTAGTGCAGCGAGTAGAGCAACAGTCGTATTATGACAGCTTGCCGCAGACCGCATGTTGCAGCGTGTTGTGGCGGACTTTACGCCTGCAACGTCTGCTGTAGTGGGTGGCTGGCTGGCATACGTTGTTGCTGTTGTTGTTTTTGTTGCGACTGTTGCTGCAGCCATAAACTCAGTTCCGATACATTTTCGTTGCACGCGCTGACGTTCCCGCCGCTGTTCTGGCGTTTGTTTTTCGGTTATTTCAGTAATTTCGTGGTTGTCGCGCATTTGTTGGCGTTGTGGCATGTTGCATGCCGTTGCGTACACCTCCACACAACGTTTATAGATTCGGCATGCAATAGTTGTGTGCGTTTGTGCAACATCTAAATAGAGTCATCGCCTATTGTGGTTGCAAATGTTGCTAGTCGTTGGTTTTTATTGTTGTTGTTGTTGTTGTAATTTTTTTGGTTGTGGCTTTGGTGCATGCGTCTGCCTGCATTGAGTTTGCGTTTATTTGCGTTGCATTTAGGAAGTGAGGATGCAATTTGTCATCGCTGCTGCTGCGCTGCCTCGGCGCTGCCCTCTGCATCACAGGCGACACTTAAATTACAGGCGATATTTATGAGTTATGAAGTTGGATTTTATTGTCCGGTGGGCGGTGTTTGTCGTCGCTGACATCCACTATGAGAAATGCGCTTATAAATTGTGCGTTTATGGCCGTTTTAGTTAACAATTTTCGAAGTATTGTAAATGAATTAAACCTTCAGCTATTTTTAAATGTGCAACGAATATTTCTGCAAAAATTATTTATTGCACCTTTTTGTGGCAAATTTGTCAAAATCTGCTAATTTGCATTTGAGGAAGTGCTGCAGATAAATTAAGTTATTTTATTGCTTACGAGGCAGTGATGAAAGTTCGCAAAATGATAGCTGAGTGGAGTATGAAATGAATTTGAATTTTTTTTTCTTTTTAATCCCTATTTTTTAACGCATTTATTTTTGAAGCCTTGTAATTAATAGTAACAGCTGGCAGCTTGACTATACACAGTCACGTCAACAACATCTTCCAAACTCTCTTTTCATTTGATACTCTAATTTTCAGGCTCCATAAAATATTTTTAGTTGTTTGATAAGTCGAGAAGAGAGGCAAAATCACCCGACCCCAAGTGATAATGAAGTTCCTAAACTTTTTCTAAATTAGCTGTCCATGTTTTTTTCGGGAGCTGTAAAAGAAATTCCTTGCCAAGGAGCTAACAGTTGGATATCTGTAATGGTAAAAGTAATGTGGTATTATTTCACCATTCTCCGCGCATACTCAACAATCAACCTGTTCTTCCGTATTAAATTCCTGAAGGTGAAGTGTCAAGTGCACGTGTCTTTTGACTTTTTGGAATTTTGACTCTGCCCGAAAGTAATTTTGTGGTATGATTTATTCTGATGCTTTGTGTGAAGACTAAGCAAGCCTTGCAGGAGATTGCAGCGGCCCTGTCCAGTTCGCTTAGGCACGAAATAAAAAAATAATCGATTTGGGATTTTTTCGGTCAAAGATTTCTTTCTATTTCCAATCTAACTCTAAATTAAAATATAATTCAATTATCTTTTTTTGTTCGACTTCTATTTTTTACCGATTAAATTACAAAATACTCAATAAATGGTTAGTGATATCACTTCTTCAGGGCAAAAACAGATGTTTCACAAAAAAATTGGAAATTGTAAATAAAATTAATTATTCAACAATATTTATTTTGTATCCTTTAAAGTAATTCCCACTAGATGTGACACACTTACAAGGTTTGCCTGGAAAGTAATATGACTGAGTAGAATTAAAAAATGTATTTAATCAATCGTTACAATTATTTCAAAACTTTCAAAATGTGCCCCCTCTGCGTCGATGCCGCGCGGCCAGCGCCATTTCATGGAAAGTGTCACGGAAGGTATTTTCCGGAATAGCCTTGGGAGTCACGGTGCATGCTGATTGGATCCCATTTGTCGTCTCAAAATTGCCAATTGGTTGGGTAGCCGTTCACAAGAAAGGCGATATGAGTCGAGGCATTGTTCGGGTGCAACTTCCAATCGGACCCTGTCTTTGAGTCTTTTGAGGACTTTTACGTAAAATTTGACGACAAGACGTTGAACAAATTCATGATGGACGATGCCTTTGATGTCAAACAGACAATGAGCATCGTTTTCACTTCATTCGTTCATTTCTTAAGCGAGGAGACGCCGTCGTGTGCCACTCGGAAGATTGTCTCTTTGTCTCGGGATCATACTCAAAAATCCATGGCTCGTCACCTGTGATTACGTTATTCAAAAATTGGGGGTAACTTTCACACATGTTCAAATTTTCTTGGTCCAATTTCACTCGCTTTCGCCTTGCACCACACACAGAAATACGTCGCTCGAAAATGTTTGTTCTGCTCTCCAAGTGCTTGGAGACAAATGACCAGACACTCGGGCTAGGAACGCCCTCCACCGAATTCAGTGGGTGCGCTCCGAAATACAGTCGCCAATTTTCTGTCTGGGTCTGATAGCTGTTTGTTGTTTAAGACCTTGCTTTTAAAACCAACGTATTAAGCTTTGATGATGTTTATGATGTTTACTGGAACAAATTCAAAAGGTGTTCCATACATAAGTTAGTTCTATGCTATCAAATGCGGTGCTGCATCGATTGTCACTCTTTAATTTTCTTTAGTATAACATGGAGTGTGATAATAAGATCGAAACACGTTCTATTTGTTTTAAAGCCTGTTTGTTGCTTCATCATCGAACCTTTAAGTTGAGTCATAAATCGGTTTAAAATAAGTTTTGTGAGAATTTTTGATCAAACTGATCCCTCTATAGTTTTTAGATGCGGATTGATTGCTTATACTTACTTTCACCAGGATGCTTGTTAATCACTTATCTGGTAATTGTTCTTCACGCAAAATTGCTTTTAAAAGAAGATCGAAATATCGTGCAGCGACGGCAGGGTCAGCAGGACAAACTTCAGGAGGAATCATGTCACCACCTCAAGTTTTTCCTGGTTTAAGTTGTTTAATAGGAGTCTCAAATTCTTACACAGGATAAAGGCTAAAACTAAGTTTTGAATTCATACCCGTATATCCTAGCTTTTATCTGAAGCGTATGAAATCGGTTGAATAGTTCGAGCGAAACATCTCCTTTTATCTAACAAACAAAACGCATTGAAAGTTAAATGGATATCATTGCTTTGAATATAAAAAACCAATTCGACTTATAATATTATTTGTAGCGAGTTTTTTTTTCTTCAATTGGATATATTTGTCAATTAGTACTCGACTCTGCGACTAACAATAAAAATTTTATTGAGGATGTGCAGTTATAAAAGTAAAGCGTCCTTAATCAGTTGGATCTACCTTCTTTACAAGATGGATTATCCGGGAATATTTTTGCCCCACACGAACAACAACATGGTAATAATCAACCGACATATTTTTATATAAATTTCTCACTTTAGGAAATAATTTGATATTCAGCCTTCCATTTTTAATACCCTGAATGGGGTATACTAAGTTCGCGACGAAATTTGTGACACACAGAAAGAATCGCCAGAGACCCCATAAAGTACCTATACAAATGAATGAACAGTGTAATCTGTTGTCCATCTATCTGCCAGTCTGTATATATACTCGTATGAACTAGTTCCTTCGGTTTTGAGATATCGATCTGGAATTTTGATTACGATCTTTCCTCTTCAAGAAGGAGGAAATCCTATTCTATCGAAATATGTACCATTTTTGTCGACCATTTTTTTTACCATTTTTCCGCTAGAGACATTATTCCATCAGTGTAAAACTTTTATCACTGTAAACTGAAATTTCGAAATTTCCAGAACGGAAGCAAGCAAACCATTGTTATGCTACACGAGCTGATATAGCATCGTCTCCGTAAACTTCAGAAATTTCATTGGTGGCTTGCGTGGTATTCTTCCCTTTTTTATAAAAAAAATTTCAAAATATATCGAGCTTCTTCATTATTTGCACTCCGTTTTGAACAGCTGTAACTTTTTTCAAAGAATTTAATTTTTGGTTAAGTGAAGCTTGAAATATCACCTTTTCAACGCTATATGCTAGGACACAATGTGATTGGTAGTACTGGAGATATATGACTTCATGTGGAGGGTATTATAAATTCGGTATATTCTTCTAATTTTTTATTTTTGATTTTTTATCGTATTGCCTAGAACATATGTATGTATTTTACTAGTATTTTATTACTTAAGTGATTTTAATAGCTCTCAGTGACAATGCCACAACCGCTTAGCACTTGCCACAATTCGTTTATCTATTGATCACTTGCGTTATGTTGGACAAGCAGCTAACTGTATACAAAATACCGCTGAGTGAAATTTAAGTGTAAATTTAATGCTTGAGGGTGGAAAACAACAACAACGGGAGTATAGTATTCACGACTATAAACATAAGTGAATGCGCCAGAGTGGTGTCAAAAGTGAATGTGTGCTGCCAACGCGGAGGTGCAATAAAAGCGCAATTTCGCATTTTGGACGAAAACACCAAAAACAGCCATTCACCGTTAAACGATGCTTCAGGGGCGCAGCATCTTCGCTGTTGATAGCCGATCGTTGATTGTTGATGTTTTGTGTGCATGCAACGCACACATATACGCGTGGCGACTCATTTACTTACGCTTGCAACATGGACGCAAGAGTTGTGGCAAGCGCGCTGCCAACGCGCAACTATTGTTGGTTTGTTTGCGCGGCATACGACCCAAAGAAGGCAAAGCAATTTTCGAACTCAACAGTTTCTAATTAATTTTCGCAGTTAAGGTCCACCACTTCAATGCCTCGGCAACAATTGCATTGCGTTGTTGTTGCATTGTTGTTATTTTATTTTTTTAAAGTAAACTAAAAATAATAGAAACGTTGCAGTCACTGTGGCGCACATGCAACATGACAGCGCAAGCGTTCGGTATCACATTGCCTCATGTGGCAGCCACACTTTTTATGGCGCGTAAATTAAGTAGCAACAATTGAATGCGCCAAGTCGATGCAACACCAAAAGGAGAAGAAAGAAAAATAGTGGATAAATACAAAAACGAAATTGCAACAACAAGTGCGCGCAGAAAGGAGTGCTAGTTGCAAGGCATTGCAACAACGGGAGTCGAAAAGGCATTTGCGCGCTGCCAGCACCGAAATCACTTTAATTCAATTTACAACTTAAGTGAAATGTCGAATCAAGACAATACTTGACAGCGTGAATGCAGCAAGCGGTAGCTACACAACAACAACAACACCAACACCAGCCACACTTATGTGAATATGTGTTGTTGCAACCTGCCATTTCGCATTGCGCAAAAATGGAGCCAGGCGCGCCGCGCGCTCACTGTTGCAGCCACAGCGGCTAGCGGTGGAGATGCACCAACCGCTGCCACCGCTGCTGAGCACTTAAAACATGAATTTGTTTTTGTTTTTGTAATTCTAAACAACACAGTAACAAATTCGCATTGTGGCACAATGCCACAAAGTTGAACGCGGCAGCAATCAGATTGTGGAGCGCGACGCGGCAGCAGCTAAATTAAGATTCCATTAGGCGATGACTTTGTTTGGCTGGATGGGGAGTAGCGCGCCGCTGGCGAAGTGTCGAAATCAAAGCACAAACGCTGCGCACATAAACGCTCCACGAATGGTGCGCCAAAATATGCCACAGCAGCGCGGCAGGCGCATCAATTGCGCCAACACCGCCAGCTAACACAACACAGCGCTCCCCACCACACCGCACCACCCCAGCGCGCGCGCGCGCGTCAATTTCTATGCTATTATCGACTCAAGGTTCTTCGCGCGTCCGCTTAGCGCATATACGCATTTGGCGCTTTCTCTCTACGCTGCTTGCAACCGAACATTAGAAGTGCACCGCTTTTGTGGCAATAAATCTAGAAAGTGTCAAATGGCGAAACAATCGCAGCATTGCGGCCGACAACAAGGCGTGTCCGCATTGAAGGCGGCGGTGGTGCGCGGCGCACGCACATACATGTCGCCTGCCTCGTATGCAGCGCAAGTGGTGTGCGGGCAGGAGTGCGCGCTTAGATGTCTAGTTGATGACTCGCATCGTTGACTGTGTGACGAACTGACTGCCAGCCGTCTAAGTTGGCTGGTGTCTAAGTTGGCAGCTTTTGGTATTTTTGGGCTGATTTCCAACAAATTCCAAATTCCAAATCGCTGCCACTTAAAGTCCATGCATGTGTGTGTGTGTGTGTGTGTGCAACAACATTGGTCATAGTGCCACAGTCAAGTGTTTGTTAGTCAGCGCTTAGTCAGTCATGTAGTAAATACCGTAAAATGTGCAGTTCTCTAAAAGGAATTTAATTCAATTGCAGCAGCAACGTGTCTATAATGGCGCGACGGTGTTTGGTGAGTGCGTATGTTATTATACTAGTGTACACTATTGGAGGGAGTTGGCTGAGTGCTGAAATGGACGGCGAGTTTTGGAATTAGAAATGTGTAAATTTCATGCGCATAAAAATTGTAATTTTCCTCATTAAGCCACAAGAAATACTTTAATTGAAGCAATAAAGTTTATAAATTCCATAAATTACACTGGCAACAAATTAAGGGAAATTGTGCTGGTGCGAAGCCAAAGATGGTCACTTGGTCATATTTGATAAGTCTTGCAAGTTTAAATAATTTTCTTCTTTTGAAGTCACTATTTTTTTTCAAAACTTTTTGTAGTAGCTTTTAGAAGTACAGAAAAATAACATAAAAAATAAATGAGGTTGTTTTTAATTTGGCATTTATGGTTCGAAATACTTACGACATTTAATATTCGGACTGAATTTCTAGCATATGTCAACCATCAGTACGTTTTTGAAGACTACCGGGCAGGTTCTGCACAACTCTTTCAGTTAACCGTCTTTATATTGCATCGTATGTTGATTTTGGTTAGTCGCTGCCAATGCAGGCCGCACTTTGAACACCTTCAAGATTCTTAATAAGTACAATGCCCTTCAACAGTCAAGCCAGTATTGACTTGACTACGAATTCGTAGAGCCAAAACATAACCTATGTATGGCGAGTGGTCGCACCTTTTCCTTATAGCTCCTCTACTGCAATACAAGGCAACCGTTGTCCTCCTTACTTTGCCCTCGATATTTGGCTTCTAAATGGTATTAAGAAATTTGCGTTTAATTACAAGAACAACGTCTTCAGATTCGTTGTAGGTAAGGTACTCCATCTCGCAACGTGCTCCTGTTAACCTTTCCAGATATCTTTACAATACCGCACTTTGCTAACAAGACTATGTGCGAGATGTTTGAGGTTCGCTTCTACCTCAAACTTTTCATCCTCGATAATCCTCGATGTCGAGCAAGATGTCTACACCGAATTTCTTGTGCTTAAAGGCCCACAACCCAAGAAAAATCCGAAGACCGTGCACGCAGTGGATGCTCAAAGAGGTTGTTATCGACGAAAACTTCAAACGATTCCACTAAATAAAGAGTGGAGATGAAGGTTTCTTCTCTTTTTTATAAATATTATATGGGTATGAAAAAGCTGTGTGCAAAGTGAAAGGCTCGCGAGCTCACTTTTGACCAAAAACAACGACGAGTTGATGATTCGGAGTAGCGCTTGGAGATGTTCAAGCGTAATAAATCCAAGGTTTTGCGTCGATATATGATAGAGGATGAAACATGGCTCCGTCTTTTTCAGTTCACTATACTGAAGTTTAGAGCTTGAGCCTCATTCATGGAAGTCAACTATCGCAAAACATCCGAAAAGCATAAACTGCAGCGCTTGCTTGCTGGCGGAGTGATTGCTTTTAAGTTATAGCTAAATGTATAGAATCTGTTCCATGTTAGGATATGGAATGTTCATTTCTTCATAGTGTGATTGTTCAAGATATAGGTGATCCCACCATCTACGGTTTGATACTCAAAACAATAAAATAAAAAAATATATAGAACCTCGAATAATGCATTTGTATCATTTGGATATATGTAATATAATTTGATTGTGCGTTGAGTATCATAAGACTTTCTCATCAGGAATGATAACGCAGAAAGCCAATAATTTTTTTAGTTATTGTACGGAACTAATTTTTAGTAAAACTAAATCTCAGGACCTGACAAGACTAGTCTAGTGAAAACGAAATTTAAATTGATCCATTTTTGTAATAATCGCCTTAGGCAATGAGCCATTTTAGTTCTTTATCATTCAATATTAGTTTAAATCCATTTATATTTTTCAAGAACACCCTTTTATAGGTTTTCAGAATAACCATACCTATATTGGACCTTCTGTATCAATTTAAAATACTTCTTTAGATGTAGAATATAGTTCCCGAAAACTGCATGCGACAAGTACATTTTACTTCATGGGATATGTCCACCGTAACAGTGATCATAAGTATACTTATAGTATTTCGAAAATAAATTTGGGAACATTCGTGCTGCACAGAAATTTATTACTAAGCAAGTCTCTTGCAACTTTTAACGTTCAAAAACAGAAAAATTTCTTCTGCTGGCAAAACTTTATTTAAGTATCGACTTTAGTATTGACATGATTTATCTATTTTTGATAATACTAAATACTATTAACAAGCTCCTTAGTAATAAAATGTTCCCAGTGTTTCATTAAGGTACCTCACATACAACCGCCAGTCATAAGGAGTAAAGCTAGTCGGATGTTCGAAAATTCTGACACTAATTATAATTTTGGTCAAAAGCCAACTAATGGTCCAGTGGCCACATATTCGTTCCTAGGGGCTTGAACAGTTTTGGTTGAATTTGAGCAATTGTTTTTTTTAATGAGGTGGCATACACTAAAGGCATTATTCGTGAATAGTTTTATTTCGCTTTATCAATTGCTTTTTGTTTTGTGTATTGAAAAGTAAAAGAAGGTGTGGTGGTATCCGATTTCGTTCATTTTTACAATGTGATGGACTAAATCGAACCGTAATCGGTGGGGCAGTGCCGCGCCCATCGTCCAATTTTTACCCGGCCTCCCATAAAGCCCTCTTAAACCAAATCGAGTTAAAAATTTTTTATCTCTGGCATACATAGTCATTTATTTATTGCAGTTTTATTAGTTTTTAACAGTACCGTTATGTGGGATTATCTACCGATTTCATCCCTTTTCACAGTGTTAAGTTTCATTAAGATATCTTAAAGTTTACTCAACTTGCAGCTTGCGCTAACGGACAGATGGACGAACCGACAGGCAGACTGTCAGCCGGATTTCAACTAGTCTCGTCAACCTGATAATTTATACACATATATATATATATATATAATCCTATACCTATTTCGATTAGTGATCCATACAACTGTTAGGTGAACAAAACTATTTTTCTCTGTAGCTAGATATTTCAAGAGTATAAAAACGAGAGCTTTCATATATTTCAATTTTATTAACTGTATTATTTTCCATTAAACGTACTCAATACTTCTCATGTGTTCATCTATAATTCCCATTACTGCGATTTAATCCACGTACTACATTTAATAGCCACTTATTCGACGTATTGCTTGCGCCCCAAACTCATCAACCAATTCGCCCACTCGCCGCCCTTTCGCAGCGTACCGCCTCGCCGATATCAATTGCGACTCGGCAGTCGCCGCACCAGACGTGTCAAGTGAAAACGTGTCATTTTATGCTCATAAAACATTTTGAAATCCAATAAAAGTGTCACCCCGTCACATTGGCACACCACACCAGGCGGCCACCAAAACGGAATAGTCGCAGGCAGCCGGCAGTCATACCGAATGGAATCGTATTTCGGCAATTGACTGGGCGCACATTAACACTCGCATTGGCACACAGTCTCCGCGTGCGGCGCGCATGCAGGTGGACGGACAAACGAAACGGCAAATAAAGTGTCAGAATAGACAGCGAGACCTACATATCGACACTGGCGTATGATTTGTGGTTCTCAAGGTATTCGCGCGCGACAAATGTAGGTGTGCGGTGGCGCGGTGGAGAGAAGCTCTGTGGCGCGCCGCTTGCCCACGTGCGTGGGTAAATCACAGTTGCTGTTGAGGTCGATTTTCGAATTGCGCTTTTCTGTGAGGGACTAGCAATGCCGTCGCAATATTGGCGATTTATTTGTTTTTCTTTTTTCGTGTTTCACTTTTTGAGGCGTTCGTTGTTCACACCTCGGAATTCGGAGTTTCGGCGTAGCATCGATATTTCGCTCCAAATAGAATGAGTTATTCCTAATACATAGATCGAATTAGAGATTTCAGTGATAGCCTTGGTTTCAGTCGCACACACCTTAAAGCTTAAGCTCCATTGGTAAATTATTTCAATTCTAGAATATCTGTATCTTAGAAGGTAACTGTTTACCCATTTATTCCTGAAATTACCGTGTTTTTTTTTACTCTCTGTAAGTCTGCACTCGTAGAGCTCAAGCAAAAAGAAGCAAGAAAAGAGCTTTAAGCTCTACTTATCAATTATCATGTCATATTCCACATCCAAACCTATATTTATTAAGGCAGGGAGACGCTTCCTTTGATTCTTCGAATTTTAGATATGATATTTTTGGTTTTTCTTGATTTGAAAGCCTCTTAGACGTGCGATATGTTATTACGAAGAGCTGCTGGAAGTTAGAAATTCATGAAGTTTTATCGGCATTAGAACTCCGCTCTTTAAAAGTAAAATTAACGGTTGCTTTTTTATACGTGTGGTTTTAAAAGGGGCAATACTCCTTTCGGAGTTGGTATCTTTGACAGCTGTCACTGGATTTCTACTGAGTTTTGTAGGCAATTTACAATTAATAGACCAACTCCGGAACATCGTTTGCAAGTGGTGCATATTAACTACCACGATAATATTTGGATTCTCGCGACGCATCGCTAGTTGCGTCTAATATTCGGCCGACAGAATCTAGCGGAATCGGTAATTCAAGCAATCATGGCTTGGTTTAGCACCTCGCTTACTCCTTCGGATAATTCGCACCAAAAACACTGCTGCAGTCGAAGAAGACCCGAATGAGACCATTTACTTTATGAAAGTTTCTGCCGAAGGATCTTGGTTTGCGAGCTTACAAAATCCAACTCATCAATAATTAAAACTAGACTATCATAAAGCGCGTCGCACGTTCCGTGAATTGGCCCAAAGCGATATGACCAAGGCCGGTCTTAATGTTACAATCAATGGGAAACGCGATAGAGCCACGATTAATGATTTTTTCTGTGCCTGAAGTGGAGGATCTTGTCATGGATGAGCTTTGGTTCTAATAAGACGGCGCTATGTCTTAAACAGACAACGCAACAATCAATTTATAGAAGGAAACTTTCGGTGAGCGCTTTGTATAAAGTGTGTTTAAAAGAAGGCATATTCCCCGACCCATGAAAGTCCAGCAATTGGTTCTACTTAATGAGATCAGTATTATATGCCGCTCCAATACGGATCCAGGCGTTAGGCATTAAAGCATGTCAAACAAATAAGCACAGTGCACAAGCTGTCGGCACTAAGAGTTATCAAAGCTTTCTAAACAATATGAAATGACGCTGCTGAAGTAATAGTCAGTATGATGTCCCTTGACATCCAGGGTGATGAAAATGAGCGGGTATAGAAGTTATCAGAGCTGTCTATAGGAGCCAAAAGAGAAGAAAGAGTCAAGAGCTTAACAATATGGCAGCAGCGGTGACAAAGCTTACTCAAAGGACGGTGGACCTACAAGTTGATACCGGACACCCATTCGTGGATAGGCAAACGACATGGGGACCTGGATTTCCACCTACTTCAAATGCTAAGTGGACAAGGGTGTTTTAGAAGTTACCTGTAAAGATTCCAGTATGACATTAGTCCGAACTGTCCGACATGTTCAGACCACTGTGAAGACTCTGAGCACTTAATTTTTTGTATTTCCTTCGCTTTTTACTCGTACAAGGGAAAACCTTAAAAGTACACTCTGTTTTACGCTCTGCACTGTGTGGTAGTTTCGCGGTGGAAAATTTGACGACACTAA
>CM050323.1:154838826-154863826 GCA_027475135.1 Bactrocera correcta
GGCATAAGTCTATTGTAGAAGTAGGGAATTACTTTGAAGGAGATAAAATAGACAAAATTCACCTTTCAATTTGATCACAGTAATAGGCGCTCTTGTCAAAAAAATGTTTTAAGAAAGCAACATGAAAGTCATCGAGTTAAATTGATTCAAAAGAGTGTGCGAATATCTCATTAAAGTGACCAACCGAATTTTCTTTTACATATTTTAGACCAGTTTTACCATTATATGACAAGTTTCTCACAAAGAGAAAATTATTAATTATTTGTTTTTTATTTAAATTGCATCGTTAAACAGAATTATCAAACTCCTGAAAATTTAAGCACTATTCGAGTAGACAAGTCTTGGAGAGGGGCGAATCGAACGAGTATAAACTGGTATACGAGTAAGTCATAACGGTATAATCAAATACTGTCCTGTGTAAATAAATCTACTGAATAGCTTATTATTAATTTTTCGAGAGCAGAGTTCGAAGATAGCGCAAAGAGAGTAGCGAATCAAAGACAGACGGCAGATGCTCGAGCGTGAAAAACTATAAAGAAGAGAAACAAAACTTATGTCACTTTTTATAAAACTAAAAATATTCCACATTTGGTTTTTATGGTTCGACTCCGACTACAATGTTTTTAACTCTCAGAGACTGAGCAAAGAAATCAAAAAAAATTCAATGAAAATAAGTTCTAGCTTTACGGACACGATATAATACATGAGTTCTCCTCTAATCTGCGGTATATATCTTAGTCTTATCCGATCGATAGAGGTCCTTACAAGGCTAATGAGTTTTAATGGCACGCAATGATAATTGTTATCGGCTCTAACTTGAGTTGGAATCCAGACTCGATCAAGAGGTAGAAACATACTTTGATTAAATTAAAAGTAATATTCTTCCACAAATTTAAAAGAGATTTAGGAAAGAATAATAAATAAAATCCAATTCGTATATCAAGTGAAAAATTCCTCGAGAAACGGGTGGTAAAAAACAAAAATATTCATAATATTTTCAGCCGGTTGATACATTTTGAGATAGACATACATTGTAACATAAAGCGGAACTCTCAACCTTTTATTAATAAACCGATATAATTACTATATATATAAATCTATGTAAATAGTTTTTATAGAATTTTTATTATATAGTATTTAAAGAAGAAAATTTAGATTATATTAGGTTAAGTTAGTTTGGTAGGCTAATGAGCCATGCATAGACCAGTTTTGGTCCTTTGGGATGCCAGATGGAGTTCAGCTACTAGGTTCATGAGTAGTAGTCATCTCTTATGTTCACCATTTATGTACATCGAAGCGGAGATAGCACTCCACCTTGCGGAGTACCCAGACTTTTAAAGGTTCAGAGGCTTCCGATTCAGCGTTGTATAGCAGGATCAAACATATTGACTGGATACTATTCAAAACAGAATCCGTAGAGAAGTTGTTGAACACTCCAGAAGTGCTCAGGTTTACTTCAGAAACGTATTAATTATATTAAAAATCACTTTCGATATTAAATACTAGTGTAAGGAGGGCAATTTTAAATGATCTGCCTTTCGTATATGCGCGCTGCCGTCCTGATATACACGTACAATATTTTCTCTAACGTTTTCAGCAGAAAAATATTTAATTCGGAGGTAATTAATATTTTACTATATTAAAGCCTTTTTCCATATATTTTTGAAGTTAATATACATATAAAAACATTTATTCGTGTGATTCACTATCTCCCTTTTACTCCCCACTCCCTACTCTTTTACTTATATTTAAGGAAATTTTGGAAACAGATTCCATTGGTAAAAACTTGATTTCAAGGGGTTGTTGAATTTAGGCCGCAAATGAAACAGATGAAACCAGCTTAACCATTATATTAAAATGTTTTGTTGATTTTTTATTTATATTTAGCAAAACTATTGTTAATATAGAAAAAAAACTAAGATTTTCGTGCATATTTGCATAGTTTTTTTTAAGTATCCATCAAATCAGGTAGCATTTCGGTACTTTATTTCCCCTTATTGCGCTTCTCCATAAAGGAAATGCCCTAATGGTACCTCTCGCCTTGTTCGTTACTTCGTTGACCAGATGAGTGTTCAGCATATGTATTGTTAAGAATAACAAGAAAAAACGTTAACTTCGGTTGCACCGAAGCTAAATACCCTTCACAGGAGCATTTCTGTTAGTAACTATGTGTCCAGTTTGTATGGAAGCTATTTGTTATAGTTAACCGATCTAAACAATTTCTTCGGAGATTACATTGTTGCCTTAGTAAATAATATATACCAAATTTCGTGAATATATCTTGTCAAATGTGAAAGTTGTCCAAACAAGAACTTGATTCCGATCGTTCAGTTTGTATAGCAGCTATATGCTATAGTTAACCGATCTAAACAATTTCTTCGGAGATTACATTGTTGACCTAGAAAATAATCTATACCAAATTTGGTGAAGATACATTGTCAAATGCGAAAGTTTTCCATATGAGAACTTGATTCCGATCGTTCAGTTTATATGGCAGCTATATGTTATAGTGGTCCGATATCGGCCGTTCCGACAAATGAGCAGCTTCTTGAAGAGAAAATGACGTTTGCAAAATTTCAAAAGGACAGACGGACAGACAGACGGACATGGCTAAATCGACTCAGCTCAACATACTGATCATTTATATATATACTTTATAGGGTCTCCGACGCTTTCTTCTGGGTGTTACAAACATCGTGACAAACTTAATATACCCTGTTCAGGGTATAAAAATATTACAACCCCAAGCTTTGTATGATCTTATTAGTTCATTTATTAAGTTGTGATAATTTTCCGATTTATGGTTTTCTAGAAAATTATGGTCAATATTTACAAAATATTTCCAGGCGAGTTTTTCCTGATCATTCAGTCCTTTTTTCAAAGCTATTATTCTTTATTAGTTGCCGTCATTATGGATGTAACAAAAATTTCCTTTTAATTTTTGCCTCATTGAGTTTGGAGAATTTCTGTTTGCAATATACAAGTCCCCTGCCTGCCATCTTTAAATTTTGACACAGGCAGTACAGCATTACGTGGGAAGGATCTGTTTAGCTAAAGTTGAAAGAGTCTACACTCAATAAGACTGTGGTTGTATTTTTCTAAAGAAGTCTACTCATTGAATCACTATAAGTTCCGCTCTCTGCTAACTCGAACTTAAAGTGGCGATATATTGAAATTGAACCCAAATTTAGTCAGTCACGATGCTTAATTAATATTTCATTTGTTAACTAGAATTAGTAAAATTTCACAAGTAATTCTTTTTAACTCTCAGTGTATTTACGACTCGCACACAGTGTACGATGTAAAATATTTTTCCCCTCCTTTCACAACGACTTGATCCCACTTGATGGTTTAGTGTTAATGTTGCATGGCTTTAGTGATTGGTTGCCATCCCACAATTGTTTTTGTTTTGTTTCTTGATCTCCCAACCATTTATGCAACACAGGATGCGGTGCGCAGGAAAAAGATCGCCGTAGTCTTACTTTGATTTCCGTTGGTTTGTAGCAACAATGCTAGTGGCAATAAATGTTGGTGTTGAAGGCGAGGGCGCAGATCCAAGCGCAGACCTTGTCGCTGGCGATGGTGATGCCGATACAGATGATGTTGCTGCCGTTGATGTGTTGATGGCGTTGCTGATGGTGCCGATGCTGCTGCCGTTTGTTGTTGTCGCTGCCAGTCAGGGAATTTGTCGTGGTGATTATAATACATTTCAGTTGCGAATTCTGTTGGTCAGCACACACTAACCGACAACATGAATTCCCAATGGCGGGTGTGTGCTGGAAAGAATTGTGGGAAGTGCCAGTGTGCTGCGGGAATGTTGCAATAAAAATTGCTGGGAGGCATATATGTGTATATATATATGTATGCCATCCGGTCACTGCAAGTTGATACCATGCGCTCTGCCACAATAAAGTTAACTGCCAAGGCAATCAGCAAAAATCTGCCACACCAAATTGGAGCAACGCTATTGTCGTAATGTTGCAACATACATATCATATATCGTATACCACTCGTAACTGGGAGCAACACACCGCCCAATTCACTCTGGGGAACGTTTACGATAATCAGGTGCAGCAGCTCACATTATTTTCTTGCGATTGTGGAGCTCCTAAATCTTAATTAATCAGAAAATTTAAATTGTACCAGGAACATGTTGAACACCTTCCGCCACTTACCTTGTCAAATCTCAATCACTTGTGGCAGTTAGTCGAGTGCCGTTGGATGACGTAACTGTTATTGGCAGCTGATTGAAGACGACTTTTCTTTTGTTTTGTGCTGCTTTTGGTTGTTGTCTGCTGACTTAGTTAGTTAGGTAGAAAGTTGCAACGTTTTGTGGCACACAAATAAGGTAAAATTTACTGAGGCATTACAAATAAGCGTGAATATCGTTTGAGCCTCATCAGCAGTGCGAAATAAATGTGCCCGCTGAATTTGATGCGGTGAAGTGATCTTGCTGGTAGCAAACTAAATTGGGAGGGTTTTGTGAGGGAGAATGTTGGAAGTACAAACTGAAAATACATATATTATTAACTGTTAGTTGGCGCACTGGTTGAAATATTGCTGAAGTATTTTGTCCTATTCGAGATAGTTCTCATTGGGATATGGCATTAATAGCATTAAAAAAATATTTGTGTCTTAAAAATATCCGACAGATGGTGCTGCAATCGAATGTATTTTAAATACTCTTTACCATTTAGAGGTAGTATTCTCCTTCTTAGTTATTGGTGTATACACCGCTTAAGCGGTAAAGCCGCTACAGTTGTTTTCCCCTTTTCGTTGTTTGTCGCCAAGTGGAGATTTCAAGTGTAGCCAGGCCCTTCTTCACCTGGTCTTTCCATCGGATTGGAGGTATTCCTCTTCATTCCCAGGCGGGAACTGCGTCGAATAATCTCAGAGCTCGACTGCTTTCATCCACTTGAACGTCATGACCTAGCCAGCGTAGTCGCTGTCTCTTAATTTGTTGAACTATGTCGATGCCATCGTATATCTAAAATAGCTCATCGTCCCATCGACGGCGATTTCCGTTGCCAATGCTTAAAGGACCATAAATCTTCCGCAGAACCTTTCTCTCGAAAACTCTTAACGAGGATTGTCCCAGCTCATACTTCTGCACCATATAGCAGGACGGGGATGACGAGTGACTTTTAGAATTTGGTCTTTGTTCCTCAAGAAAGGACTTTACTTCTCAATTGCTTACTCAGTCGGAAGTAGCACCTGTTAGCAAGAATTTTGTTGCGTTAGATTTCGGCACTGACGTTGCTGTTGGTGTTAATGTTGGTTCCAATATAGACGAAATTATCCACTACTTTGAAGTTATGACTGTCAACATGTGGGAGCCTTCGGAGAGTGTGCGCACTGACTTCATTCGGCAGAGGGCGTTCCTAGCTAACCTAGGACGAGCAGCTGTTCATTTGTCTTTGAGCACCTGGAGAGTCAGGACAAACATTTTCGCGCGACGTGTTTCTGTGAGTGGTACAAGCTGAAAATCCAACGTTCGTTAAAGCTGAGGTACGCTGGTAAATTTTGTTTAAAAATCGGTAAATCTGCGGCAGAGACGTTTTCATATGATCAAGCAGACTTATCCAGATGTTGCCTTAGCATGAAGTGGTGTGTTTCGGTGCCACCAGGCCTTTTTGGAACGCCAGGAAGAGATCGCGGATGAATGAGTAAATCCAAAGTGAAAACGATGCTCATTGCCGTTTTTGACATCAGAAGCATCGTTCACCATGAACTTGTTCCTCCGGGACAAACCGTCAACGCCTAGTTTTACGTGAAAGTCCTCAAGAGGCTCAAGCGAAAGGTCAATCGGATCCGACAAGACATCGCAGCCGATTGGAAGTTTCACCACGACAACGCCCCGCCTCAAACCGTCGTTCTTGTGAACAGCTAACTAACCAAGGCCGGCATTCCAACGCTTCCGCAGCCCCCCTACAGCCCAGATGTGGCCCCACCGTACCTAATTTTTTTTCCTTGCCTGAAAAGGCCGATGAAAGGCAAGCATTTTGAGAGGACAGAGGGAATCCAAGCTGCATGCACCTCAGCTCTCGTGACTATTCCGGAGAATGCCTTCCGTAACACCTTCAATGCTTGGAAATCGCACTGACAGCTCAGCATCGACGCAGAAGAAGCCTATTTTAAAAGTTTCTAAAGAATTGTAATGATTGGTTTAATAAATTTTTTTCATCGACTCAGTCTTAACACCTTCCGGACAAATGCTGTACATACAATAATTTGTAGGATGCCTTTTTATTTCGAGACATGGCAATCCTAGTGATATAATCTAGCAACTCACATCTTTATCGTAAAATTTGACATTTTTGATGTTATACATATTAAGAAAGTTTTGATATATGAGCGCTATTTAAGTTTTTTACAGTAACTTAAAATATTCATCTCGGCCAGAAAATGGAATTAAATACCGAAAATTTTCACGCGATCATTTTTCACAACTTCCGTAGTTGATAAGCTCAGCAACAGCGCATCGATGAACTTAATTAAATTTTTGACGAAGAAACTCCTTGAAGGAGGAGTATTTATCGATGGTTTTGTTAGTTAAGTCAAGGTCGCAGTAGCTTTTCAACGCATTTTCGGGATATTGAAACAATAATTAATAAGCTTTTCATATAATATTCGGAAGAAGTATGTAGAGTTTGCGTATTCCTCAATAAAATATGTATATTGATCTTCGTAATACAAGACGGATCCGCCAAGATTCAAAAGGTTATTTGCGAAAAAGTTGAATATTGGAATTATTACCATAGGCTATGTTGACATCTTTAAAATATTTCTTTAACGAGAAAATAACGTGATTTCACTTTCCAAAAGTTTATAGACGAAGGATTTGGGTTTTGGTTATAAAATGGTTATATATTAGTTATTATAACTGACAGCGTTTTTCGATTTTTTTACGTTTCGTTGTTTTGCATTTTGGATGACGATATGTACATATGTATATACATTCATACTACATGTAATTGAAACTACAAAGTAGCCACTTTCAAGTGTACAAAATTCTTCACAAAGAATGTACTTCAAGCAAGTGAAGACAATCTAAGACAATCAAATGTAACATAACCTCACAAATGGCACTCTTTGTACGTAGTCTAATTATCATATATATTATAGCAACAATTTTTTATGGTAGCAACTGCACCTGTTGCCGTATTTTCAACAATTTGTTTGATAACTGAAACCCCAACTGATGTGGTAGCTGATGCCGTTTACTTACGGCCCGTGTCCAACATCATTCAACGGCAACTGCTGCCACTGCGCTGCTGCTGCTGTTGCTACTAAACAGAACGAGGTAGCCACCACTGCCACGTATAGGCGGAAGAAAGTTGCTGGCAGCGCTTGGTATCACTCACACACACGGACACACACCTGGGGGCACCGGTGTTGGTGGAGCGTGGCCAATATGTGCTTGCGAAAATCAGCATACAATCAGTGTCATGTTGCCACATGGCGATGCACTGGCAGCAGTGTGGCAGCAGCAGAGCATGCCACATGCCAACGGCGTGAGTATGGGAGTACCTACAAAAATGTTGCTGGCAAAATGATGCACAGAGATTATCTAGTGATACGTGAGACCGTGCGCTGTTGTTCTGGTCCGCAGCTTAAAATGTAGTGGCAAAGCTGGTAGTACATTAAGTACTGAAGTTGAATTTGTTTTTTTTCCTTTGTGTTACTATTACTGTTTTTGTTTTTGGAAATGGCACATTACTGTTCTGTAGGGTATAGTTCTATTAATCTTGATTGCAAATTTCATAAAATCGTTTCATGGTTCTTAGAGGTTAAGGATTGTGGAATACTTGAATGGTTATGTTAATTTGCTTTAAGCACAGAAATGTCATGGATTGACTGAGGAGAGACTGTTCAAATTTATGTACAGTTAGGACTCGATTGCATCTAAAAAATTTGGGGTTTCGTGTGTTTAACTTGAACCATTAGGATGTGGGCTTTCTTCACGGTCCGATCCGGTTGACGTCAGATTTTGGGATATTCGGCCCTTTCTTGAGCTCCTCCGTGAAGGGCGCTAGATAGCAGAAAAATTCCTAACCACCGTTCTTACAACCAGCTTGTTTGCTTTAGATTCAATGGAGGCCCGAGGCTGTTGTTTCCTATTCATTGGTAGGGTTTTTTAGGTGGCGTGTCCCAAATTCAGCGCACAACCCTGGCTAGGGATGGTTCGACTTCTCACTTTAGCTCGCTTTCAAACGTATGTTCTTCGGCTATCTAGAGGATACTTGGTATAAGACCGGAAGTCGTGAGCTGATTGAGCCATATATAAAAGAATCATTTCTGGCCATTACCAAGTGAATGGCTCCCAAAGAACTTTCCTCAGCTCCGTGAACTTCTAAATATGACTCCACTTGGACATTTATTGTGCCTTCACTTTCTCATATGTGGCTTTTTGTTTTCATGGCTGTAGAAAAACGAATAAATAATTCAGATGTAAGCCATTCTTAAGCTCGATATGGCAATATTCGTTATATATTCCGACCTTAGTTTTCTGCAATGAATTGTGGGGTAAGACGTGGTATTAAATAATTTTCCAGTACGGAGTCGAACTATTATTACTTATCTATTTTATCGGAACTTCGAGGTATAATTTCATTTTATAGAGTGTTGGCGGTTTTTCTCTACCCTTATCGTGCTAAGGATCAGCCATCTATATCCCTCAATTTCAAGTGGTTCTTCCACAAGATAGGTGAAGGTTCTGTATTGGTTGGTAGTGCTTCTTGTGAGCTAGATAGATCGTGAAATGTTAACTGCATGTTACTCAGTAGGTGTTTGTTCCGCCTACTTGATACTGTTCCTACTAAATGGGATTGTTGTTGTGTTCAGTTCTTCCTTTAACTGTGTTTACATTGATCTCTTGATCCTTTTACCTGAAAGTATATAGTTCTTGATATTGGCTATTTTTTCCCACCGATCCTTCTCTTGAGATCAACCAACGTAGAGTTGTCAACTGGAACCAGAGAATCTTCTACAAGTCTGAGTTTGAAACAAATATGTTGAAAACGTTCCTTTGAAATGTTGCTAGTGTCAGCTATCTCGATCAACCTCATTCTACAGTCATACAAAATCATTTCTTTTAATATATTTTTATGCTTTTGCCCGTAACACTCTGTTCTGTGTTCAATACTTTAGACTTCCCATTGCCTTTACTAGTTTTACTAAACCTCTAATTTTCGATATATTTTAAATATTACAAATTTTACTGCTTTGAATAACTGGCGTGTGAGCCATTCACTGATTCGATCAAACAACTGCCTTCGAGGAATGTTCTAATTCTTTTTAAATATAGCGAAATCTGCACATTATTTATTTAAAAATATCTTGGTGGGTAAGTAGTCACAGGCAGCGTCATATCTCAGCTTCTGAGTTATCGATCTGAAGTTTTGACAATCCGACCGAGAAAGGGAGTCCAATGCTGAAGTAAACAAAGTTTTTCATTCTCGAATAGAGAAGAATTTACCAACAGTTCTGTTATTGACATTTCCAATGGCGAATATTCATCATTCACCAACGAATCAAAGGGTGAAATAAAAACAGGAGCAATCTTCTTATGATGTAATCCATAAGCAGAAGCTAGCTACAAACTAAATGACTACAATTCAGTCTTTCAGACTGATAATTTCGGCATACCAGAAGTTGCCAATTGGGTTTCTGCTCCAACCAACAAGTCAATAGACCTACTAGTGGATAGCCAATCGGCTAATTAGGCTATCCGTAGTGCCTGTACTAATTATTAATGGGATGTATTATGCAAGCAGGCAATAACTGAATTCTCAGCCGGTGCCTAGGTTAATATCTGGGTACCTGGTAATATAGGAATTGCAGAAAATGTTCGCTCAGGGCAGTTGGATACACGATTCACTTAAGCTGTCGCAGACCATTCAGCTCATTCAAGGGTTGTTTGAAGCAAAGGATACTAAATAATCATTTCATGTTGTGTAAGTTTGTCAGCATAGACTTCAGACTTTACATATTCCTATAGGAAAAAGGCTAACGGTATGATATCACACGACCTTTGGGGCCTAATTAACTAGCCGAGAACGTAAAATTATCTACTCACCGAAGTGTTCTCTAAATAAATAAAATGATTGATGCGATGTGTGGGATGTGGCGCCGTCTTTTTGAAATCAAATGTCTCCGAGATCACGAGTTTCAATTTCAGCCATCAAATAGTCGGTTATCATGACGCGATAACCGTTGCCATTGCCAGTTACGTTCTCGCCGGAATCATATTTGAAGAAATATGGAACGATAAATCCACCGAGTCTGATTTAGTAAATTAATAATCGTGTTCACGATATGAAAAGTCGTCAAAAATTGAATTTCCTACTGGGATATCGTCGCAAATATTATGAATCAGCCACCCACACATACTTATAAATAAATGTAAACATTTATGTGCAACACTGCGACGCGCAATTTGAATTTATACTCGCGTGCCACGCTCCTTTTCATGTCAGCACAAGATGCCACAAGTCTACACAAGCATATTTTGTGACAAACTATTACACAAAATTTATGTACCAACAACACAGAAGAAAAAGAAGAAGAAGAAACAACTTAACCTTACGCGAGCCAAGCGAGTAATTCTGTAACGCAGATTTACATGCAAAAAATATATCTAGTAAATAAAGTGAATGCATGAAAATAAATTGCCAGCAAGTCGCACAGCCGAGCACTGCCGCACGCTGTTGTTGCCACACCAGCCATGTCTTGCCACAAGGCGAAACTGTTTATCCACCCACAAGTGGCCCGGCCAGACGGTGTCAGACTGCCAAGAAAACGCAAGAAGAATAAATAAATGAAAATTTTAAAATACAAAAAATGAGAAAAAGCAAGAAGAAGAGGAAGAAGCAGCAGAAGCGCAAGCAGAAAGATGCACGACGGCGCAGCAAAATTTTAATGCGACACTTGAGAAAGGTAATTTGTGTATTTTACGCCACCAAAGCCACCGACACAGATGACGGCGCGCAAATGCAAAACTGTAAATAACAACAACAACAACACATGCAACTTCAACAACAACAACTCAACATAATAACTACAAAATCAGCCATCACTTAACACCAACACCCAGCCAACAGCTGCTGTCTGCAACAGAAATGCTCGCCGCACTACCTGACTGCCACGCGCCCCTGCATGTTGCAAGTGCGACGACAAGACGTTGGCGGCGGCAGCAGCACGGCATGCGGATGAATGACTTTGACTTTGGTGGCGTGGCACAAATTATGCAAATTCCACGTTGACGCATGCTGACAAAACGTAAACATAAAAGCCAGCAACAGCAACAACAACTAGTGCAGCGAGTACAGCAACAGTCGTATTATGACAGCTTGCCGCAGACCGCATGTTGCAGCGTGTTGTGGCTGACTTTACGCCTGCAACGTCTGCTGTAGTGGGTGGCTGGCTGGCATACGTTGTTGCTGTTGTTGTTTTTGTTGCGACTGTTGCTGCAGCCATAAACTCAGTTCCGATACATTTTCGTTGCATGCGCTGACGTTCTCGCCGCTGTTCTGGCGTTTGTTTTTCGGTTATTTCAGTAATTTCGTGGTTGTCGCGCATTTGTTGGCGTTGTGGCATGTTGCATGCTGTTGCGTACACCTCCACACAACGTTTATAGATTCGGCATGCAATAGTTGTGTGCGTTTATGCAACATCTAAATAGAGTCATCGCCTATTGTGGTTGCAAATGTTGCTAGTCGTTGGCTTTTATTGTTGTTGTTGTTGTTGCCATTGTTGTTATTATTTTGGTTGTTGTTTTGGTGCATGCGTCTGCCTGCATTGAGTTTGCGTTCATTTGCGTTGCGTTTAGGAAGTGAGGATGCAATTTGTCATCGCTGCTGCTGCGCTGCCTCGGCGCTGCCCTCTGCATCACAGGCGACACTTAAATTACAGGCGATATTTATGAGTTATTAAGTTGGATTTTATTGTCCGGTGGGCGGTGTTTGTCGTCGCTGACATCCACTATGAGAAATGCGCTTATAAATTGTGCGTTTATGGCCGTTTTAGTTAGGAATTTTCGAAGTATTGTAAATGAATTAAACCTTCAGCTATTTTTAAATGTACACCGTTTATTTCTGCAGAAATTATTTATTGCACCTTTTTGTGGCAAAGCTGTCAAAATCAGCTAATTTGCGTTTGAGGAAGTGCTGCAGATAAATTAAGTTATTTTATTGCTTACGAGGCAGTGATGAAAGTTCGCAAAATGATAGCTGAGTGGAGTAAGAAATGTTGGTCAATTTGAATTATTATTCTTCTTATTCATTTAAAAAATTCTTTGAGGTATTTTTTTGATGCCTTGAAATTAATAATAATTGCCGAGAGCTTGGCGACAGCCATTTACAGACACTACGGCAACATCTTCTAAACTCTCTTATCATTTGATACTCTAATTTTCAGGTTCCATAAAATTTTTTTAGTTATTTGATAAGTCGAGAAGAGAGGCGAAATCACCCGACCCCAAGTGATAATGAAGTTCCTAAACTTTTTCTAACTTAGCTGTCCATGTTTTTTTCGGGAGCTGTAAAAGAAATTCCTTGCCAACGAGCTAACAGTTGGATATCTGTAATGGTAAAAGTAATGTGGTATTATTTCACCATTCTCCGCGCATACTCAAAAATCAACCTGTTCTTCCGTATTCAATTCCTGCAGCTGAAGTGTCAAGTGCACGTATCTTTTGACTTTTTGGAATTTTGACTCTGCCCGAAAGTAATTTTGTGGTATGATTTATTCTGATGCTTTGTGTGAAGACTAAGCAAGCCTTGCAGGAGATTGCAGCGGCCCTGTCCAGTTCGCTTAGGCACGAAATAAAAAAATAATCGATTTGGGATTTTTTCGGTTTCTTTCTATTTCCAATCCAGCTCTAAATTAAAATATAATTCAATTATTTTTTTTTGTTCGACTTCAATTTTTTACCGATTAAATTACAAAATACTCAATAAATAGTTGGTGATATCACTTCTTCAGGGCAAAAACAGATGTTTCACCAAAAAATTGGAAATTGTAAATAAAATTAATTATTAAACAATATTTATTTTGTATCCTTTAAAGTAATTCCCACTAGATGTGACACACTTACAAGGTTTGTTCGGAAAGTAATATAACTGAGCAGAATTAAAAAAATTTATTTAATCAATCGTTACAATTATTTCAAAACTTTCAAAATAGGTTTCTTCTGTGTCGATGCAGCGCGGCCAGCACCATTTCATTGAAAACGTCACGGAAGGTATTTTCCGGAATAGCCTTAAGAGTCACGGTGCATGCTGATTGGATCCCTTTTGTCGTCTCAAAATTGCCAATTGGTTGGGTAGCTGTTCACAAGAAAGGCGGTGTGAGTCGGGGCATCGTTCGGGTGCAACTTCCAATCGGACCCTTTCTTTGAGTCTTTTGAGGACTTTTACGTAAAACTTGCCGTTGACATTTAGCCCAGGAGGAACAAATTCATGATGGACGATGCCTTTGATGTCAAACAGACAATGAGCATCGTTTTCACTTCATTGTTTCGTTTTTTAAGCGAGGAGACGCCGTCGTGTGCCACTCGGAAGATTGTCTCGGGATCTTACTCAAAGATCCATGGCTCGTCACCTGTGATTACGTTATTCAAAAATTGGGGGTAACTTTCACACATGTTCAAATTTTCTTCGTTCAATTTCACTCGCTTTCGCCTTGCATCCCACACAGAAACGCGTCGTTCGAAAATGTTTGTTCTGCTCTCCAAGTGCTCGGAGACAAATGACTCTACCGAATCCAGTCGGTGTGCTCCGCAGTACAGTCGCCAATTTTCTGTTAAATTGGGTCTGATAGCTGTTTGTTGTTGAAGACTTTGCCTCTAAAACCAACGTATTAAGCTTTGATGATGTTTATGATCTTTACTGGAACAAATTCAAAAGGTGTTCCAGATATTAGTTAGTTCTATGCTATCAAATGCGGTGCTGCATCGATTGCTTCGATTGTCACTCGTTAATTTTCTTTAGTATAACGTGGAGTGTGATAATAAGATCGAAACACGTTCTATTTGTTTTAAAGCCTGTTTGTTGCTTCATCATCGAACCTTTAAGTTGGGTCAGTATTCAGTTTAAAATAAGTTTTGTGAGAATTTTTGATGGGATGCTGATCAAACTGATCCCTCTATAGTTTTTACATGCGGATTGATTGCCTATCCTGGAAACTTTCACCAGGATGCTTGTTAATCACTTATCTGGTAATTGTTCTTCACGCAAAATTGCTTTTAAAAGAAGATCGAAATATAGTGAAGCGACGGCAGGGTCAGCAGGACAAACTTCAAGAGGGATCATGTCACCACCTCAGGTTTTTCCTGGTTTAAGTTGTTTAATAGGAGTCTCAAATTCTTACACAGGATAAAGGCTAAAACTAAGTTTTGAATTCATACCCGTATATCCTAGCTTTTATCTGAAGCGTATGAAATCGGTTGAATAGTTCGAGCGAAACATCTCCTTTTATCTAACAAACAAAACGCATTGAAAGTGAAATGGATATCATTGCTTTGAATATAAAAAACCAACTTCGACTTATAATATTATTTGTAACGAGTTTTTTTCAATTGGATATATTTGTCAATTAGTACTCGACTCTGCGACTAACAATAAAAATTTTATTGAGGATGTGCAGTTATAAAAGTAAAGCGTCCTTAATCAGTTGGATCTACGCAACAGATCAAGGATTATCCTGGATTATAATTCGAAGCAATATTTATCGAAAGTATGGAGGGAATATTTTTGCCCCACATGAAAAACAACATGGCAATAATCAACCGACATTTTTTCATATAAATTTCTCACTTTAGTAAACAATTTGATATTCAGCCTTCCATTTTTAATACCCTGAATGGGGTATACTAAGTTCGCGACAAAACTTGTGACACCCAGAAAGAAACGCCAGAGACTTCATAAAGTACCTATACAAATGAATGAACAGTGTAATCTGTTGTCCATCTATCTGCCAGTCTGTATATATATGAACTAGTTCCTTCGGTTTTCAGATATCGATCTGGAATTTTGATCAAGATCTTTCTTCTTCAAGAAGGAGGAAATCGTATTTTATCCAAATGTCAAATATGTACCATTTTTGTCGACCATTTTTCTGCCAGGGACATTATTCCATCAGTGTACATTGAAATTTCGAAATTTCCAGAACGGAAGCCAGCAAACAATTGTTATGCTACACGAGCTGATATGGCATCGTCTCCGTAAACTTCAGAAATTTCATTGGTGGCTTGCGTGGTATTCTTCCCTTTTTTATACAAAAATTTCAAAATTTATCGAATTTCTTCATTATTTGCACTCAATTCTGAACAGCTGTAACTTTTTTCAGTTTCCCCGAATTTAATTTTTGGTTAAATGAAGCTTGAAATATCACCTTTTCAACGCTATATGGTAGGACACAATGTGATTGGTAGTACTGGAGATATATGACTTCATGTGGAGGGTATTATAAATTCGGTATATTCTTCTGATTTTTTATTTTTGATTTTTTATCGTATTGCCTCGAATATATGTATGTTACTTTTTTATTACTTAAGTGATTTTAATAGCTCTCAGTGACAATGCCACAACCGCTTAGCACTTGCCACAATTCGTTTATCTATTAATCACGTGCGTTATGTTGGACAAGCAGCTAACTGTATACAAAATACCGCTGAGTGAAATTTAAGTGTAAATTTAATGCTTGAGGGTGGAAAAAAACAGCAGCGGGAGTATGAGACTCACAACTATAAACATAAGTGAATGCGCGAGAGTGGTGTCAAAAGTGAATGTGTGCTGCCAACTCAGAGGTGCAATAAAAGCGCAATTTCGCATTTTGGACGAAAACACCAAAAACAGCCATTCACCGTTAAACGATGCTTCAGGGGCGCAGCATCTTCGCTGTTGATAGCCGATCGTTGATTGCTGCTGTTTTGTGTGCATGCAACGCACAAATACACACGTCGCGACTCATTTACTTACGCTTGCAACTTGGACGCATGCAGTTGAGGCAAGCGCGCTGCCAACGCGCAGCTATTGTTGGTTCGTTTGCGCGGCATACGACCCAAAGAAGGCAAGGCAATTTTCGCACTCAACAGTTTCTAATTAATTTTCGCAGTTAAGGTCTACCACTTCAATGCCTTGGCAGCAATTGCATTGTGTTGTTGTTGTATTGTTGTATTGTTGTTATTTTAGTTTTTTTTTTGTAAACTAAAAATAATAGAAACGTTGCAGTCACTGTGGCGCACATGCAACATGACAGCGCAAGCGTTGGGTATCACATTGCCTCATGTGGCAGCCACACTTTTTATGGCGCGTAAATTAAGTAGCAACAATTGAATGCGCCAAGTCGATGCAACACCAAAAGGAGAAAAAGGGAAAAAACAGTGGATAAATACAAAAACGAAATTGCAACAACAAGTGCGCGCAGAAAGGAGTGCTAGTTGCAAGGCATTGAAGTTGCAACAACGTGATTCGAAAAGGCATTTGCGCGCTGCCAGCACCGAAATCACTTTAATTCAATTTACAACTTAAGTGAAATGTCGAATCAAGACAATACTTGACAGCGTGAATGCAGCAAGCGGTAGCTACACAACAACAACAACAACAGCACCAACACCAGCCACACTTATGTGAATATGTGTTGTTGCAATCCTGCCATTTCGCATTGCGCAAAAATGGAGCCAGGCGCGCAGCGCGCTCGCTGTTGCAGCCATTGCGGCTAGCGGTGGAGATGCACCAACCCCGCCACCGCTGCTGAGCATTTAAAAACATCAATTTGCTTTTGTTTTTGTAATTCTAAACAACACAGTAACAAAGTCGATTGTGGCACAATGCCACAAAGTTAAACGCGGCGGCAATCAGATTGTGGAGCGCGACGCGGCAGCAGCTAAATTAAGATTCCATTAGGCGATGACTTTGTTTGGCTGGATGGGGAGTAGCGCGCCGCTGGCGAAGTGTCGAAATCAAAGCACAAACGCTGCGCACTTTAAACGCTCCACGAAGGGCGCCCCAAAATATGCCACAGCAGCGCTGTGAGTTCGCAGCGCGGAAAGGCGCATCAATTGCCCAACACCGCCAGTTTAACACAACACAGCGCGCCACACCACACCGCACCACCCCAGCGCGCGCCCCCGGGTCAATTTCTATGCTATTATCGACTCAAGGTTCTTCGCGCGTCCGCTTAGCGCATATACGCTTTTTGGCGCTTTCTCTCTACGCTGCTTGCAACCGAACATTAGAAGTGCACCGCTTTTGTGGCAATAAATCTAGAAAGTGTCAAATGGCGAAACAATCGCAGCATTGCGGCCGACAACAAGGCGTGTCCGCATTGAAGGCGGCGGTGGTGCGCGGCGCACGCACATACTTGTCGCCTCCCTTCGTATCAGCGCAAGTGGTGTGGGGGAAAGGGTGCGCGTTTAGATGTCTAGTTGATGACTCGCATCGTTGACTGTGTGACGAACTGACTGCCAGCCGTCTAATTTGGGCCCGGGGGGCCTTTTGGTATTTTTGGGCTGATTTCCAACAAATTCCAAATTCCAAATCGTTGCCACTTAAAGTCCATGTTTTGGGGTGTGTGTGTGTACGTGTGCAACAACATTGGTCATAGTGCCACAGTCAAGTGTTTGTTAGTCAGCGCTTAGTCAGCCATGTAGTAAATCCCGTAAAATGTGCAGTTCTCTAAAAGGAATTTAATTCAATTGCGCAGCAACGTGTCTATAATGGCGCGACGGGTTTGGTGAGTGCGTAGGGTTTTATACTAGTGTAACAAACGGAGGGAGTTGGCTGAGTGCTGAAAGGGAAGGCGAGTTTTGGAATTAGAAATGTGTAAATTTCATGCGCATAAAAATTTAATTTTCCTCATTAAGCCACAAGAAATACTTTAATTGAAGCAATAAAGTTTATAAATTCCATAAATTACACCGGCAAAAAATTTAAAGGGGGAAATTGTGCTGGTGCAAGCCAAAAGATGGTCACTTGGTCTTTTTGGATAAGTCTTGCAAGTTTAAATAATTTTCTTCTTTTGAAGTCACTTTTTTTTTAAAAACGAAAAGTTTTTGGAAGTACAGAAAAATAAATAAAAAATAAATGAAGTTGTTTCTAATTTGGCTTTTATGGTTCGAAATACTTACAACTTTTGGTATTCGGACAGAATTTCTAGCATTGTCAACCATCAGTACGTCTTTGAAGACAAACGGGCAGGTTCTGACAACTTTTCATTTAAACCGTCTTTATATTGATCGTATGTTGATTTTAGTTAGTCGCTGCCAATGCAGGCCGCCCTATGAACACCTTCAAGATTCTTAGTAAGTACAATGCCCTTAAACAGTCGAGCTAGTATTGACTTGCCCACAAATTTCGTAGACCCAAAAACACCACCTTGGCGAGTGTCCGCACCTTTTTCTTAAAACTCCTCTCTGCAATAAAAGGGCAACCGTTGCCCCCCTTTACTTTGCCCTCAATATTTGGTTTCCCATTAAAGTTTTCTATCAAGGAAAAGTTTTTAGAATTTCACCTTACGGGTATCAAAATGTTAACAAAGTAAGCTTCCGAAAGGGGGAGGGGCACATCTGAAATTTTATACATACTAGTAAACAGTAGGACATAAAAAAAAAAAACTATTTCAGTTTTTTTTGGGGTTTTACTAAGCCACTTATTTTCGCCCAGTCGATACCACAGTGAGGTACCTTTCGGATAGCTCCAAAATTTTTTAAACCCCTTTTTAAACCCAATTTTAACCGCAAACCCTTTGCTAACAAGACTATGTGTGAGGTGCTTGAGGTTCGTTTCAAACCTCAAACTTTTCATGGGCGAAAACCCTTGATGCCGAGCAAGGTGTTTCAGCAAATTTCCTTGTGCTTAAAGGCCCAAAACCCCAAAAAAAATTTGAAGACGGTGCACGCAGTGGACGCCCAAAGGGGTTTTCGAGGGAAAACTTCAAACGTTTCCCACTAAAAAAGAGTGGGGGTTAAAGGTTTCTTCTCTTTTTTATAAATATTATATTTGGGTAGGGAAAAAGCTGTGTGCAAAGGAGAGGCTCGGGGAGCTCACTTTTGACCAAAAACAACAAGAGTTGATGATTCGGAGTAGCGCTTGGAGATTTTTAAGCTAATAAATCCAAGGTTTTGCGTCGATATATGATAAGGATGAAAAAAGGCTCCATTTTTTTAGTTCACTATACTAAAGGGTTTAGAGCTTGAGCCTCATTCATGGAAGTCAACTATCGCAAAACTTTGGAAAAGCATAAATTGCAGAGCGTGCTGCGGGCGGAGTGATTGCTTTTAAGTTATAGCTAAATGAAAGGAATCTGTTCCCTGTTAGGATATGGAATGTTCTTTTTTCATAGTGTATTTTCAAGATTAGGGGGGTCCCACCATTTCAAAATTTAAAAAAAAATACTCCCAAAACAATAAAATAAAAAAATTTTTTTAATAAACCCCTTTCAATAAAGAAAAATTTTTTTTTTTCAATTTTTGGAAAAAAATTAAATTGAAAAATATTAATTTAAAATTGTTTTTTGAAAAATCTTTAAAGGACCTTTGTTTTTTATCTTCAAAAATTTTTAAATAAACCCAAGAAACCCAATTTTTTTTTATTATTTGTACAAAAAAATTTTTAGTGAAAAAAATTTCCCAAAATCGGGACAAAAAACTAGTCTGTAAAAAATTTTTAATCCATTTTTGGGTTTAATTTTAAACCGGTTTTTTAAAAAAAGGAAAAAGGAAAGAAAAAACTTTTATTCTTTAATTAAAATTAAAAAAAATTTTATTAAAAATTCCCCAAAAATTTTTTGCAATTTTTTTTATTTTTCCAAAAAACACCCCTTTTTTTGGGGTTTTAAAGGGAAAACCCAAAAATCTAAAAATTGGACCCTTTAAAAACCCCAATTTAAAATATTTTCTTTTTAAAGATTTTTAGAAAATAATTTTTTTTCCCGGGGGAAAAATCTTTTGGGGGGGACAAGGTCCCATTTAATATTCATTGGGTGGGTTTCCATTTTTTTAACTTTAAAAAAACAAAATTTTTTATATTTTTTTATATTTTTTATTCCAAAAAAAAATTTAAAAAAAAAAATTTTCCACTTTGCCCCAAAAAAGGGGGAAAAATTCCTAAGCAAATTTTTTTCTCTTGAAAAAAAAACTTTTAAAAACGTTCCCAAAAACAGAAAAATTTTTTTTTTTGGCCTAAAAAAAACTTTTTATTTTTTTTTTTTTCTTTTTTTTTAAATAAAAAAATTTTAAATTTTTATTTTTTTTTTGGATAAAAAATTTAAAAATACTAAATTTAAAAAAGCTTTAGAATTAAAATTTTGTTCCCCAAAAAAAGGGTTTTTTAAAAATTTAAAGGTTTTTTAACCTTAAAAAAAAAAAACCCCAGTTTTTAAAAATTAAAAAGCAAAAAATTTGGATTTCCCCAAAAAATTTCTTTTAAAAAACAAAATTTTTTTAAATTTTTTTTCAAAAAACCAACAAAAATTTTGGTCCAAATTTTTTTGGCCAAAAAATTATTTTTTTTTCCAAAAAGGGGCTTGAACCCGGTTTTGATTTGGAAATTTAAAAAATTTTTGGTTTTTTTTTAAGGATTTTTGGAATAAAAACTAAAGGCCTTTTTTTGTTTTAAAATTTTGTTTTAAAAATTTTTGGTTTAAAAAATAAAAATTTTGGCGTTTTTTTTTTTTTTGTTTTGGAAAAGTGAAAAAAAGGTGGGGTTTGGTTTTCCCCCTTTTTCCTTCATTTTTTGGGGGGGAAAAGGGAAAAAAAAAATTTTAAAGAAAAACCTGTGGGGAAAAAAGTGGGGGGGCCCATTTTTCCAATTTTTACCCGGGCCTTTTCCCATAAACCCCTTTTTCAAAAACCAAATGGGGTTTAAAAATTTTTTATGTCTCTGGTCAAATTAATTTAACAATTTTTTAAGTTTTAAAGTCCCCTTTTTGGGGGGAAAGGAAACGGGGTTATTTTCCCAATTTCTTTCCATTTTCAATGAATTTTTCTTTAAAGGGTATTTTAATTTTTTACTCAATTCAGCTTGCCCAACGGACAGAGGGGCGGCCCAAACAAAGACGCCACCCGGATTTAAACTGTCTCTAAACCTGATCATTTAAAAACCTTTATTTTCCGATTTTTTGGAATCCATACAACCGTTGGTTTAAAAAAACTATTCTTCTCTGTAGCTAGATATTTAAAGAGAAAAAAAACCGAGAGCTTTCATATTTTTTCAATTTTATTAACTGTATTTTTTCCCCATAAAACTACTCAATACTTCTCGTGTGTTCATCTATAATTCCCATTACTGCGATTTAATCCACGTACTACATTTAATAGCCACTTATTCGACGTGTTGCTTGTCCCCCAAACTCATCAACCAATTCGCCCACTCGCCGCCCTTTCGCGGGCCACCGCCTCGCCGATATCAATTGCGACTCGGCAGCCGCCGCACCAGACGTGTCAAGTGAAAACGTGTCATTTTATGCTCATAAAACATTTTGAAATCCAAAAAAAATGTCCCCCCCGTCACATTGGCACACCACACCAGGGGGGCCACCAAAACGGAATAGTCGAAGGCAGCCGGCAGTCATACCGAATGGAATCGTATTTCGGCAATTGACTGGGCGCACATTAACACTCGCATTGGCACACAGTCTCCGCGTGCGGTGCGCATGCAGGTGGACGGACAAACGAAACGGCAAATAAAGTGTCAGAATAGACAGCGAGACCTACATATCGACACTGGCGTATGATTTGTGGTTCTCAAGGTATTCGCGCGCGACAAATGTAGGTGTGCGGTGGCGGGTGGAGAGAGGTTGTGTGGCGCGCCGCATGCCCACGTGCGTGGGTAAATCACAGTTGCTGTTGAGGTCAATTTTCGATTTGGCTTTTCTGTGAGGGACTAGCAATGCCGCCGCAATATTGGCGATTTATTTTTTTTTCTTTTTTTGTGTTTCACTTTTTGAGGCGTTCGTTGTTCACACCTCGGGCATTGCTGATTTTTCGATACTGGTGGGGCCCCATCACCACCATGCTGGACTTTGGGAAAAAATAAAATTTTTTTTAAAAAAATTTTTGGCAATTTTTAAAAACCCGGGAGATTATCAGTTTTTTCTGGGTATATTTTTAAATATTATGGGCCTCTTTTTTAAATTTTTATTTTAAATTTTCCCTCCTTTTTCCCAAGATTTTCCCGAATTTTTAATAAATTTTTAAGCAGGCTCCTGAATATGGGAACCTTAAAAGGCCTCCCCAAAAATTCAAAAGGTTGCTTAAAAAATTTAAGGTGGGTTTAAAGGAAAACCACCCTTTCTTTTAAAAAATTTTTCAAAACCAAATTCGGATTTGGGTAACTGATTTTTTTTTCTAAAATAAAAAAGTTAAATTCGTAAGCTCAAGCCAAAAAAAAGAATAAGAAAAGAGCCTTTTAAACTCTACTTTTCAATTATATGTCAATTAAAATTTCCCAAAACCCATTTTATTTAACCCGGGAAAAGCTTCCTTTGATTCTTGAATTTTAGATAGGTTTTTTTGGGTTTTTTTTATTTGGAAAACCTTTTGACAGCGATGGGGTTTTTCGAAAAGTTTTTAAGTTAGAAAAAACTTTAAATTTTTTGGCCAAAACCCCCGCTCTTTAAAAATTTAAAAATTTAAAAAGGGTTTTTTTGAGGTTTTAAAAGGGGCAATATTCCCTTTTGGGGTTGGTTTTTTGACACCCGTTAATTAAATTTTTTTTAGTTTTGGTTTCAATTTACAATTAAAAGGCCAAATCCCGGAAATTTTTCAAAATGGTGCATAATTTACTACCAAAAAATAAAAGGGTTTGCATTTTCCCCCGAAAAAGCAAAACCCCCTTTAAAAACTTTTTCGTTAAAATTTCCCCGAAGAACTAAACGGAAATCCGGTTAATTTTGGCAATCAAAGGGCCGGTAGAGCCCCCTTTGCTTTTTCGGCCCCAAAAAACTGGGGTTTTTTCAGTCGAAGAAGAAAAACCCCAATTTAAGGAAAAATTTTTACTTTATTTTTAAAAAGTTTCTGCCCAAAAGGGAAAACTTTTTTGGTTTGCAGCCCCTTTTTCCAAAAAAAAAAAACTTTTAAAACAAAATAAAATTTTAAACCAGCTATCCATTAAAAACGGCGCCTTGGTTAATTTGGCCCCAAAGGGATATACCAACCCCGGCCAAAGTTACAACAATTTGGGAAACGGGATAGAAAAACCACGGGGTTAAAAAGGAAATTTTTTCGGCTTTTTAAAAGGGAGGAACCTTGGGTTTACTTTGGGTTCCCCAAAAAAGACCCGGGGTATGGTTTTTCCCAAAAAAACCCAGGAAAATCCTTTAATTGAAAAAACTTTGGGGAGGTTTTTAAAAAAAGTTTTTAAAAGAAGGGGATTTTTTCCCGGGGCCCAAAAGGTTCTACCCCCTTTAAAGAACCGTACTATATGGGGGGGAAAAAAAAACCCAAAAAAACGGAATTTTAGGGGTTAGGGGGGGAAAATTTAAAAAATTCCCAAACAAATGCAATGGGGCTGGGCGGCCAACTTAAGAATTTAAACTTTTGAAAAAAGGGGACGCTTTTATGTCCCCTTAAAAAATTTTTCCCCCAAAAGATTTTAAAATAAGGGGGGAAAAATAAAAAATAAAGCCTTTCAAGGAGGGAAAAAAAAAGGAAAGAGTTTTATAATTAGTCCTAACCGTCCTGGGCCCCGGGGTTCAAAAAATGCCGTAAGACCTTTAAGGTGTTTCCTTTAAAATTAAAAATGCTTTTAAGGCAAAGAAAAAACCCAAAACCTTTTTAACCCCAGTGTTAGTTTCCGGTGGAAAATTTGACGACACTTAAAGTTTCAGTCCACTAAAACTGGAAAAACCCTTTAGGAAGGGCCGCCTCAATCATGAAAAAACCCGACAAAAAAGCAGATTAGGGGCCCCTCACTCCGTGGCACTGAGGACACTTAAATGTCCTTTTTACTGCCATGAAGTAATACTTAATCAATGGTTCCCTGGGAGAGTCTGGAGTTGGGTGAGGTTAGGTTTGGTGGAATGAAGCTTCCCCACCCGGCTATTGAGGCTTAAAAATACTTACCTTCAGCTTTGCCCAAAAATTCTCGGTTCCATTAATTTGTGGCAGAGGGTTTTTGCGGGTTTTTTTTTTTTTTATTCCTTTTTGTTTTGCTCATTGATTCAGAAATATTTGTCGCGTGTACAAATTTGTCAGATTTGATTTAATTGCAAGGTTGAGTTGTTGATTTTCATGCACCGTTGAGCGCCGCCGCACAGCGACCAGACGCCCAGTGTGCGGGGGGTTTGTGTGAGCGTTACAGATACCTGCTTGTAAATCATTAACGATTTTTTGCGAAAAATCTGTCTTGCTCGGGTGACGTGTGGGTAGCTTCATCAATTCACATGATTTACAACTCGAATTGTTAATTATAATTTACACTTTGCATAAATTTATGGTGCAAACATAAATTTTGCCCCCCTTTTTACCACCCGGGTTTGGTGGTGGTGGCAAGTGACACCGTGCGCAATAAAACGATTAAAAAAACGGACATAACAAATTACCTGCTCGCAATCAAATGCAATAAATACTGTGGTAAACGAAATGTTGCAATAAAATTGAATGATAATTACAATTTACTTTAGAATTTATGCATTTATTACTACTGGCTTGGGTTATTTATTAGGGTAAAAGGGTTGTAGAAGGAAGAAAGGGGAAAGGGGGAAGGAAAATGAGGAAAAGCGGGATATATCACGCATGCAGCGCAAGCCCGGGAAAAAGGGAAAACAAAGATAGACGCAACTAATGAATTTGTTGTAATAACAGAAATTAATCACAGACAAGTTGCATGCCACAAGCGGTGATTTAGTTGCAGCAACTCAATTAAATTTTCACTTTTTTTGGGCGCACATGGGGGCATAGGTGTGTTTCGCCAAATTTTCCCTTTTTCCCCTCGTTTTCGATATGCAACACTTAAAAAAAGCTGTCCGCCTGCTGCCACATCATTTCCATTCGTGCAAC
>CM050323.1:154864826-154906486 GCA_027475135.1 Bactrocera correcta
TCCAAATCGTTGCCACTTAAAGTCCATGTATATGAGTGTGTGTGTGTATGCGTGTGCAACAACATTGGTCATAGTGCCACAGTCAAGTGTTTGTTAGTCAGCGCTTAGTCAGCCATGTAGTAAATCCCTGTAAAATGTGCAGTTCTCTAAAAGGAATTTAATTCAATTGCTGCAGCAACGTGTCTATAATGGCGCGACGGTGTTTGGTGAGTGCGTATGTTATATACTAGTGTACACTATCGGAGGGAGTTGGCTGAGTGCTGAAATGGACGGCGAGTTTTGGAATTAGAAATGTGTAAATTTCATGCGCATAAAATTGTAATTTTCCTCATTAAGCCACAAGAAATACTTTAATTGAAGCAATAAAGTTTATAAATTCCATAAATTACACCGGCAACAAATTAAGGGAAATTGTGCTGGTGCTAAGCCAAAAGATGGTCACTTGGTCATATTTGATAAGTCTTGCAAGTTTAAATAATTTTCTTCTTTTGAAGTCACTATTTTTTTCAAAGCTTTTTGTATAGTTTTTGGAAGTACAGAAAAATAACATAAAAAATAAATGAAGTTGTTTCTAATTTGGCATTTATGGTTCGAAATACTTACGACATTTGGTATTCGGACAGAATTTCTAGCATATGTCAACCATCAGTACGTCTTTGAAGACTACGGGCAGGTTCTGCACAACTATTTCAGTAAACCGTCTTTATATTGCATCGTATGTTGATTTTAGTTAGTCGCTGCCAATGCAGGCCGCCCTATGAACACCTTCAAGATTCTTAGTAAGTACAATGCCCTTCAACAGTCGAGCTAGTATTGACTTGACTACGAATTCGTAGAGCCAAAGCACCACCTCTGGCGAGTGTCCGCATCTTTTTCTTATAACTCCTCTACTGCAATACAAGGCAACCGTTGCCCTCCTTACTTTGCCCTCAATATTTGGCTTCTATTAAAGTTATCTATCAAGGATAAGTTTTTAGAATTTCACCTTACAGGTATCAAAATGTTAACAAAGTAAGCTTCCGAAAGAGGAGAGAGGCACATCTGAAATTTTATACATACTAGTAACACAGTAGGACATAAGTAAAAAAAAACTATTTCAGTTTTATTTGGGTTGACTAAGCCACTTATATTCGCCCAGTCGATACCACAGTGAGGTACCTTTCGGATAGCTCCTAATGGTATTTAGAAAGTTGCGTTTAATTACAAGAACAACGTCGTCAAATTCGTGGTAGGTAAGGTACTCCATCTCGCAGCGTGCTTCTGTTAACCTTTTGAAATATCTTTAGAATATCACACTTTGCTAACAAGACTATGTGTGAGGTGCTTGAGGTTCGTTTCTAACTCAAACTTTTCATGGGCGATAATCTTCGATGCCGAGCAAGGTGTTTACAGCGAATTCCTTGTGCTTAAAGGCCCACAACCCAAGAAAAATTAGAAGACGGTGCACGCAGTGGACGCCCAAAGAGGTTTTTAAATCGACGGAAACTTCAAACGATTTCACTAAATAACGAGTGGAGGTAAAGGTTTCTTCTCTTTTTTATAAATATTATATTTGGGTATGAAAAAGCTGTGTGCAAAGCGAGACGCTCGCGGAGCTCACTTTTGACCAAAAACAACGATGAGTTGATGATTCGGAGTAGCGCTTGGAGATATTCAAGCGTAATAAATCCAAGGTTTTGCGTCGATATATGATATAGGATGAAAAAATGGCTCCGTCTTTTTTAGTTCACTATACTGAAGTTTAGAGCTTGAGCCTCATTCATGGAAGTCAACTATCGCAAAACATCCGAAAAGCATAAATTGCAGAGCGTGCATGCTGACGGAGTGATTGCTTTTAAGTTATAGCTAAATGTATAGAATCTGTTCCCTGTTAGGATATGGAATGTTCATTTTTTCATAGTGTGATTGTTCAAGATCTAGGTGGTCCCACCCTCTACGGTTTGATACTCAAAACAATAAAATAAAAAAATATATAGAAACCTCAAATAAAGCATTTGTATCATTTGGATATATGTAATATAATTTGATTGTGCGTTGAGTATCTTAAGACTGTCTCATCCCTAATGATAACGCAGAAAGCCAATAATTTTTTTAGTTATTGTACGGAACTAATTTTTAGTGAAACTAAATCTTTAGGATCTGACAAGACTAGTCTAGTAAAAAAAAATTGATCCATTTTTGTAATAACCGCCATTTGGCAAGGAGCCACTTTAGTTCTTTATCATTCAATATTGATTCAAATGCATTTACATCTTTCAAAAAACACCCTTTTTAAGGGTTTTCAGAATAACCATACCTATATTGGACCTTCTGTATCAATTTAAAATACTTCTTTAAATGTAGAATAATGTTCCCGAAAACTGCATGTGACAAGTACATTATACTTCATGGGATCGGTCCACCGTAACTGTGATCATAAGTATACTTATAGTACTTCGAAAATAAATTTGGGAACATTCGCACTGCACAGAAAGTTATTACTAAGCAAGGGGTTTTTTTCTTGCAACTTTTAAAGTTCAAAAACAGAAAAATTCCTTCTGCTAGGGAAAACTTTATTTAAGTATCGACTTTAGTATTGACATGATTTATCTATTTTTGATAATACTAAATACTATTAACAAGCTCCTTAGTAATAAAATGTTCCCAGTGTTTCATTAAGGTACCTCACATACAACCGCCAGTCATAAAGAGTAAAGCTAGGTGGATGTTCGAAAATTCTGACACTAATTATAAATTTGGTCAAAAGCCAACTAATGGTCCAGTGGCCACATATTCGTTCCCAGGGGCTTGAACAGTTTTGATTGAATTTGAGCAATTGTTTTTTTAATGAGGTGGCATACACTAAAGGCATTATTCGTGAATAGTTTTATTTCGCTTTATCAATTGCGTTTTTTTTTGTGTATTGAAAAGTGAAAGAAGGTGTGGTGGTATCCGATTTCACTCATTTTTTCAATGTGATGGACTAAATCTAACCGTAACCTGTGGGGCAGTGCCGCGCCCATCGTCCAATTTTTACCCGGCCTCCCATAAAGCCCTCTTACGAGTAAACCAAATCGAGTTAAAATTTTATGTCTCTGGCATACTTAGACATTGATTTATTACAATTTTATTAGTTTTGAATAGTACGGTTATGTGGGGAGTGAACGGGATTATCTTCCAATTTCATCCATTTTCACAGTGTTATTTTTCATTAAGATATCTTAATGTTCACTCAACTTGCAGCTTGCGCTAACGGACAGATGGGCGGACCGACAGGCAGACTGTCAGCCGGATTTCAACTAGTCTCGTCAACCTGATCATTTATACCTATTTCGATTAGTGATCCATACAACCGTTAGGTGAACAAAACTATTCTTCTCTGTAGCTAGATATTTCAAGAGTAAAAACCGAGAGCTTTCATATATTTCAATTTTATTAACTGTATTATTTCCCATAAAACATACTCAATACTTCTCGTGTGTTCATCTATAATTCCCATTACTGCGATTTAATACACGTACTACATTTAATAGCCACTTACTCGACGTGTTGCTTGTGCCCCAAACTCATCAACCAATTCGCCCACTCGCCGCCCTTTCGCAGTGCACCGCCTCGCCGATATCAATTGCGACTCGGCAGTCGCCGCACCAGACGTGTCAAGTGAAAACGTGTCATTTTATGCTCATAAAACATTTTGAAATCCAATAAAAGTGTCACCCCGTCACATTGGCACACCACACCAGGCGGGCACCAAAACGGAATAGTCGAAGGCAGCCGGCAGTCATACCGAATGGAATCGTATTTCGGCAATTGACTGGGCGCACATTAACACTCGCATTGGCATACAGTCTCCGCGTGCGGTGCGCATGCAGGTGGACGGACAAACGAAACGGCAAATAAAGTGTCAGAATAGACAGCGAGACCTACATATCGACACTGGCGTATGATTTGTGGTTCTCAAGGTATTCGCGCGCGACAAATGTAGGTGTGCGGTGGCGCGGTGGAGAAAGGCTGTGTGGCGCGCCGCATGCCCACGTGCGTGGGTAAATCACAGTTGCTGTTGAGGTCAATTTTCGATTTGTGCTTTTCTGTGAGGGACTAGCAATGCCGCCGCAATATTGGCGATTTATTTGTTTTCTTTTTTTGTGTTTCACTTTTTGAGGCGTTCGTTGTTCACACCTCGGGCAGTTGCTGATTTTTCGATACTGGTGGGGCCTTCCATCACCACCATGCTGAGACTTTGGAAAAGTATATATTTGTATTGCCGAATTTTTTGGCAAGTTTCAAAAAGCGGGAGATTATCACGTTATTTTCTGGCGTATATCTTTGAAATATTATGCGGCCTCTTATATTGAATTTGATCTTACCTTTCTACAATATCCCAAGATATTGTCCGACATAATAATAAATCTTGTAGCAGGCTGCTGTTATATGGTGAACCGTTAAAAGGCCTCACCAAAATGCACGAACGTTGCTTAAAAAATTTGAACGTGGGTTAAGGAACCGATCTTTCTTTAAAAACTTTTTCAAATCGAAATTCGGAGTTTCGGCTCAGCATCGATATTTCTCTCAAAATAAAATGAGTTACTTCGTAGAGCTCAAGCAAAAAAGAATCAAGAAAAGAGCCTTAAGCTCTACTTATCAATTATCATGTCACATTCCACGTCCAAACCTATATTTATTAAGGCAGGGAAACGCTTCCTTTGATTCTTCGAATTTTAGATATGATTTTTTGGTTTTTCTTATTTGAAAGCCTCTTGGACGTGCGATAGGTTATTACGAAGAGCTGTTGGAAGTTAAAAAATTCTTGAAGTTTTGTCGGCATTAGAACTCCGCTTTTTAAAAGAGTAAAGTTAACGGTTGCTTTTTTATACGTGGGGTTTTTAAAAGGGGGCAATACTCCTTTCGGGGTTGGTATTTTTGACAGCTGTCACTGGATTTCTACTGAGTTTTGTTGGCAATTTACAATTAATAGGCCAACCCCGGGTAACATCGTTTGCAAGTGGTGCATATTTACTACCACGAAAATTGTTTGGATTCTCGCGACGCATCGCTAGTTGCGTCTAATATTCGGCCGACAGAATCTAGCGGAATCGGTAATTCGAGCAATCATGGCTTGGTAGAGCACCTCGCTTACCCCCGGCCACCAAAAACACTGCTGCAGTCGAAGAAGACCCGAATGAGACCATTTACTTTATGAAAGTTTCTGCCGAAGGATCTTGGTTTGCGAGCTTACAAAATCCAACTTATCAAAAATTTAAAAAACCCTAGACTATCATAAAGCGCGTCGCACGTTCCGGTGAATTGGCCCAAAGTGATATGACCAAGGGCCGGTCTTAATGTTACAATCAATGGGAAACGCGATAAAAGCCACGATTAATGATTTTTTCTGTCCCTTGAAGTGGAGGATCTTGTCATGGATGAGCTTTGGTTCAAATTAAGACGGCGCTATGCCCTTAAACGGGAACGCAACAATCAATTTATTGAAGGAAACTTTCGGTGAGCGCTTTGTATAAAAGTGTTTAAAAGAAGAGATATTTCCCGAAACCATTGGTTCTACTTAATGAGATCAGTACTATATGTAACTCCAATACGGATTCAGGTGTTAGGTATTAAAGCATGTCAAACAAATAAGCACTGTCCCCTGTCGGCACTAAGAGTTATCAAAGCTTTCTGAAAATGTGAAGTGACGCGGGAATTGGTCCCTTAACATCCAGGGTGATGAAAATGAGCGGGTATAGTAGTTATCAGAGCTGTCTATAGGAGCCAAAAGGAAGAAAGAGAAAATTAAAATTTTAAAAAAGTTCCTTAACTGTTGTGACATCCTTCAAGGAGGGGGCCTGGAACCATTTCTGAAGGGGGGTGTAAATTCCTTTTATTGACCCCTTCCGCTTTTTAAGTTGCAAAGAAAAAAAAACCTTTAAAAGAAATACCCCCAGTGTTAGTTTCGCGGTGGAAAATTTGACGACACTTATGTTTCAGTCCACTAAAACTGGAAACCTGTCAGCGAAGCGGCAGCCTCAATCATAACATAACTTGGAAAAAGAGCAGATTAGGCGTCCGTCACTCCGTGGCACTGAGGACACTTAAATGTCTTATCACTTTCATGAAGTGATACTTAATAAAGGTGGTTCCGTGGGAGGGTCTGGAGTTGGGTGTAGGTTAGGTTGGGGGAAATTGAAGCTTCACACTCCGGCTATTGAGGCTTACAAATACTTACCTTCAGCTTCGCCGCACAATTCTCGGTTCCATTAATTTGTGGCAGAGGGTTTTGTGCGGGTTTGTTGTTTTTTATTCGCTTTTTTTTTTTGCTCATTGATTCAGAAATATTTGTCGCGTGTACAAATTTGTCAGATTTGATTTAATTGCAAGGTTGAGTTGTTGATTTTCATGCACCGTTGAGCGCCCCCTGCACAGCGACCAGACGCCCAGTGTGCGTGTTTTTTTGTGTGAGCGTTACAGATACCTGCTTGTAAATCATTAACGATTTTTTGCGAAAAATCTGTCTTGCTCGGCTGACGTGTGGGTAGCTTCATCAATTCACATGATTTACAACTCGAATTGTTAATTATAATTTACACTTTGCATAAATTGATGGTGCAAACATAAATTTTGCATTACACGCTCGCTTTTTATGGCACCTACGGCTCGGCATGTGCTTTGGTGGTGGTGGCAAGTGACACCGTGCGCAATAAAACGATTAAAAGACGGACATAACAAATTACCTGCTCGCAATCAAATGCAATAAATACTGTGGTAAACGAAATATTGCAATAAAATTGAATGATAATTACAATTTACTTTAGAATTTATGCATTTATTACTACTGGCTTGAGGTTATTTATTAGGGTAAAAGGGTAGTAGATAGGAAGAGCGGCGAAGGTGGAAGGATAAAGTGAGGAAAAGCAGCATATATCACGCATGCAGCGCAAGCCGGAAAAGGAAATCAAAGATAGACGCAACTAATGAATTTGTTGTAATAACAGCAGTTAATCACAGACAAGTTGCATGCCACAAGCGGTGATTTAGTTGCAGCAACTCAATTAAATTTTCACTTTTGTGGGCGCACATGGGTGCATAGGTGTGTTTCGCAATTTCCTTTTCCCATCGTTTGCGATATGCAACACTTAAAAAACGCTGTCCGCCTGCTGCCACATCATTTCCATTCGTGCAACGGCAATGCGATATGATATTTTGTGCAAGTATTTGCGCTTAATTTGCAACTAAGCGACAGATACGGTACCGCCAATGCCACAAAAAAGTAAATCAAAGCGGTAACAATGTTGCCAGACACACAATTGCCACATACAAACACATATACATAACTTAAATATACTCATAAAATATACATACACATATAAACGCTTTGTGTCCGCTAACAGGCAGCTACAAGCAATGTGGCAGCTCTCCAGCGGACAAGCATGCATAATTCATGAAATGTGGCAGCAATCGCTGCATCAATTGCCACTGGACCGGCTTGTAGAACGCGCGCGTCGCGCTCGCGCAGCAGCCGCATTGGAAATATGAGCATTTGCCACATTTGCAACGAATTCGCAGCATTTGCCGCGCTGCCATGCCACAAGCACAGGCATTTGAAATGTTGCAAGCCAAGTTTTTTACGTTTTTTTGCACAAAGCCCGGCTGCTGCAAGGAATGTTGCATGTTGTGCTGTTATAAATTTAATGAAATGGTATCAACAACAACAACAAACAACAACAACAACAAAAAAGCCCCCACAATCACATCCACCTCCGTTGCGTTTCCTGTTTGGCTGCGTCGCAGTCGTGTTGTGTTTCATTCATAAAATTTGTTGCTGCCACAAACAGGGAGCAACATCACACATATCTAACACTAGGTATATACAAACTTGCAACTAAGTAGCCATTCAATCGTTTTATTGTTGCATGTGCTGCATAATTTGCACAAAAACCCTACTACAGTAATGTATTGCAACAGCAACAACAACATACAGGCTGACTTTAGTGGAGCAAACAAAAAATGCGCCGAACTGTTGCTGAATAAAACAAATCGGCTCATTTCATCTACCCACACATTCGCATATACAATTTTTATGTTTTTCTTACCTTGTGGCAGCAACGAGTTTTCCCATCAACTACCTGTCGCCCATTCGTCGGGATGCCTTTCGGTCTGTCCATTCAATTGTGCGGCCTGTCCGCCCGTTAGCATGTTGGCTAGTCAGCGGCTTTTTCATTCAGCATCCATTCAGCAGGCAGCTGACGATTACACGGTGAAAAAAAGAATCAAGTACTGGGGGTAAATTTTTAAAGACGGATTTTCAAATAAATCTGAAAAACCGAGCAGTCTCAATAACTTCTTTCAAATTGACTTCAAAGCACGCATTTACCGAATCAACAACAAACGCGCCACCCCCGGTTTCTTTTCTTTCTCGCCCAAATGGAATTTCCAAAAACGGGGTCCCCCTAAATCCACAGCGGGTTTTTTTATTGGGGGGTTTTTTTTTACTGGCGGGTTCCAAATTCCAGCGCACAACCCTAAGTAGGGGACATTGACGCCTTCTACTTTACTCCCTTCACAACCCGGATTTTTCTTAGGCCACCCAAAGGGAGGAAACTTGGGTCAAAGACAAGCAAAGGGGGCCGAGCTACCTTGGTCCTTTATGGGAAAAGAACGGGGTTTCTGGTCCCCTAACAAGGAATGGGGATCCCGGACTTGCATCGAATTCTACACAAAGACCCCCTTCACTACTTAAGGAGCATAATTAGCTTCTCTCCAAGCAGTTTCTGCTGGGGTGCTTTTTGAAATCATCCTTGCAGTCGCCTGCTTGTAACGGAACCGCCTCCTAAGGGGCTTCAAGAGATCCTTCCTCATCTTCGACCGATATTAAACAATACGCCGACCAGACTTCAGGGGGCAACAAACTTCAGATATACAGGACCCTTACACAGCTTCGTTTTAGGGTACTGTAGCAGGTTAGACTACCCACTTATCCAGAACCGACCCTGACATATCAAATATATGTCCAGCGTGCAACGAGTCCCCACATAACACTCACCGCCCGTCGAAACATCACGCTTCCTGGGTCTACCTTTGACGTCGATGACAACTTTTTCTGAACCTTGCCATTCTAACGGGAACTAGATAATCGTTGCAACCACAATATCAAGATCATCTTCGTGACTGTCAACGAAGCTTGAAGTCACTGATATACACTGAGACCAAGCAATAATCGGAACAGTAGAGTTCAGCGCCGAGACTGACACTCGAATGAGCTCAAAGAGCGCTGAACGGCGCTGAAGAAGATTTAAATCGATAGAGGTTGCAGGAGGGGGAAGTCTCCCATGACAACAAGAAGCGGATAGAAGCGGCGGCAACGTTTTCCGAAATCGTTAAACTTGCTCCACTTTATCTCGGGTGTGTTTACAGTCACAGAGAGAATGGAACCATCTCCCGTGTTGAGTTGAAGCGGGAAGTGGTGGCTAAAGGTCAGAACTTTCCCGGGGGCAACTCCCAGGTTTTGAAACAGCCTTATTTGGGACCATAACATCCAGATATGATTATTTGGGCTGACGAAACCCGTCCGCAGCTGTTTGCAAGGAAGCTGTCTCAAGGGTGAGGGAAAATTTGGAAGAGAGTCATACCAGGGGTGATGGCTAAAGTGGATCTACCACTACCGCCTCGGGGCTCGTGTCTGCCTATTTTGCTAAACTCTGCACCTTTTAGGAAATTGATGAGATGTTGCGATACTACAATCCTCCTCTGAAATATATCTGCAATCCTTCTCTACAAATATCGAATTATTCACTTCAATTAATTTCTGAAACTCAGAGATTTTTAAAAAGACAGTACTACGGTATTGAACAACTTGGTTAGAGAACCTTCAGCTAAAGCATCAAATGGCTCTCTTAACATGTTCGGCACCATTGTGAAGAAATGCTCTTTAAATATCTCCAGAAATTCCGAGATTCAGAGATCAAGAATATTCTCTAAAAATCAATCAGCGGTTTCGAGAGGGTTTAGCAAGAATTATTAGAAAACACATTACCAATAGTCCTTTCCTTACTATATGCAATCATATAATTTTTTTCCAGTGTCTGTCGCATACACAAGTCCGTATTCGCTTTCTACCACGCCAACCTGCGTACCGTCTCAGCACCGCTTTTACATCAAATCCAGCTTCTTGTACACTCATTTTAACGAATTTATTTGTGTCGCCATTTTTTGCCCTCAAATAATTTAATGTAATTTAAATGACATTACGAATGTCCTCGCAGGTTGCAACCACAGCGGCGAGCCGCCGACGTATCGGGCAACAACGGCAGATAACAAACCAGCAACTGGCACCGACCAGCCACCTCCTAATCGGTTGTTTGTCTTGACGACGACGCGTCGGTGGCAAATCTGCGACTTCATACGGGACGCGGCGCGTCTGCGCAAGCGTGGAATTTGCAACGCACCTGTCCGGTGGGTGTACACGTTTGCTGTCGCGCGTCCCCTTTAGTTGATAATGGTGCGCGTCCATTTGCTTGACAGTGTTGCACATGCGTATATGTGGCAGACAGACGACGCAAGTTCGCTGTTATTGTAGCTGTGTCGCTTGTCGTCACTGTCGTGTCTGTGCGCGCAACTTCTTCTTCTGGCGAATTTGATTTCTGCATTCGCGCGGACATTAACTCACTAGTGCAGCGCCGTCGAGCAAACGTTGCATGTTTTTTGTGTGTGCCACAAATGCGTTGCAAATGTTTTATTTGTTTTTGTGTGGATTTCTTTCTGCCGTTTCTTGGTTACCTGCCTGCGGGGCTTGGTGTTGGCTCACATGTACTCTTAGTAGCCACTTCTTCTGTGTGCCTCGCGGTGTTGACGGGGGCGGAAATGCTAATTTGACTGCGATATTTCACTGTCTTCTGACTTCTGTGGCACTTTTTGCTCCGTCTTTTCTGCGTTCTACTTACTTCACTTTCGCATTTGTTGCTTGAAATTTTTATATTTTAATCAGTTTGACAGTCGTCGTTGTCACCGTCAGCCATGTCGCCGTTGTCCAATGTCGCTGTCTTTATTTCAGTGATTTCTTGCCATGACTCAGATTAAATGCACCGCCTCACTTAAGGTCTCATTCATTCTCGGTCAACTGAATTGACTTTTTCTCCGGCTGTCTGCACCCCGTCTTCTGTCCGTCTACCGTCTCAGCTTGTGGGTTCATGCGTTTGTGTGTCTGCTGTCGCCGAGTGAATGGGCGGCAGCTGTGGGTACGAACCGTCCACGACCGTGTCTTACCTACGACAGTCATTTGCATTCGTTATGCTTTGTTATTGGCCGCCAACATTCACACGCCACACCGACGGCTGCTTGTTGCCACTGCCACTTGTCGCTTTTGTCTTCGTTACGAATGTTTCGTTTTATACTGTTTTTTTTTGTTTTGCTGTGGCTGCTGCACTTGTCGCCGCAACAAGTGGGCGTGTAATGTGCCGGTGTTGTTGTTGCTTTAATTGATAATTCAAATATGTTTCGGCTCATTAAAATACCAACCGTTGACTGCAATCGGTTATTTATGTTTATGGGCGAGGTATTAAGTGTAGTAGTGTAAGTGCGGCACGCACATTCCGTTATTGCCGTTGTCATATTTGTGTTTTTGTTCTCTCTTGCCTTATTGTCGCAGTTGTCATTAATAGGCCGAAAATTTATATGACATCACTTTGCGGCTGTGGTTTATCAGTTGGGGCTAAGTAGAAATGAGTCTTCTTAAAAATGTTGAAGAAGCCACAGAAGTATATGTGAGTATACAACCAATTAAAATGCGGTTTAAAGCCGATTACATATAATTTGATTAAAATTTGCCATGGTTACAAGGTGTGATAATTAATTTGAAGTTTTTATACCGAGACGATTACGATAACATATAGATAGTCCGTGACGAAATAATGGCAATCGCTAATTGAGAGAAGCTATTAGTTAAATTAAAACAAGAAAAACTTTAATTTCGACAGCACCGAAGCTATAATACCCTTTATAGCTGAATTTTTTATAGCACAGAAGAATCTTTTTCTTCATTTTGATCGATCGGTTTATAAGGCAGATATATGCTTTATGGATCCAATCTTAACAATATTTTTAGAAATTCTAGCAATGTCTTGTATAATAGTCTGTGCTAAATTTCAGGAAGAAACCTTTCTAAATAAAAAAAATTTCCTTACAAGAACTTGAGTCCGATCGGTCGGTTAGCATGGCAGGTATATGCTACAGTTGTCATATACCGCTGGTTCCGACATAATAGCAGCTTCTCAGTCAGAAAGGAATATATACGAAATTTCAGGTCGATATCTTTAAAACCTTAAATCGAATCAGTTGGTCGTGCTGATACTGTGGATAGGAAACAGTAAGACTTTTTAATTTAAATTTCGTGCAAAAACCCATTGGCCGAAATATTTTTTTCTTGTTTAGTTTTTCTCTCAGTGATAGCTGTGCGAAATGTTAAAACAAAATAATCATTAGTGTTTAGTATACGTTTCTCTTTCTGAAGGACATAAAGTGCTTTCGGCAACTTTTCCGATGAGTGAAATTATTCCACGAAGAAATTCCATTAAATTTTGTTTGCGGAAACAAATTTCTAGTGTCAAAACGTTCAGAATGTTGGAAAAGGCCTTTGGTGATAATTGTTTGTTGCGAGCACGTGTTTTTGATAAGTAAAAAATATTCAAAAAAGGTCGAGAACGCATTGACGATGAACCACGCCAGGACGGCATTCAAAATCGTCTAATGATCAACACATCAATAAAATAAAGAAATTGGTGCTTAAGAACCAACGATTAATAGTCAGCGATCTTACCAGCACCGTAAGAATATTGGAAGGAACAGTGAAAACTAGGAAGGCCAAGAAAATGTGAAAGCACGACTGGTTACAAAATCACTAAATTTTTCTTGAAAAACAGCGAGATTTTAACGTCTGTGAAATAATGCTTTGCGACTACCAGGTGATGAGTCTTGCATATATGCTTACGATCCGAAGACAGACGATCAATATCGTAGCAAAGGTGAGTCGTGTTGACCGTTTTTTTCAATTATCGAGGTGTGGTGCACTCGTAATTCTTTCCGATAGGCCAAACTGTTAAGAAGGCATACTACTTGAGAGTTTTGTGTCATTTGAGCGAAGCTATTCGTAAAAAGATACCGGAATTATGGGCTCAGAACTCTTTGGTTTTCGCGTACAGCATTGATTCTTCATGAGTTTTTCACCAAATTTTCAACCAACATCGCGTCACAGGCACCGTATTCGCCCGATTTAACTCCGAATGCCTTCTGGCTATTCAGCAAACTTAGACGACCGCCTCGAGGGAACCGTTTTGTGTTAATTGTAGACAATAAACATGAATCGCCACGAGCACTGAAGGTTATTCTTTCCCTAAAATGATTTTAACAACTGTTTCGAGGAATAAAAAAAACTCTAGCGCAAGTGTAGTGGGGCCAAAAATTTTGAAGAACAAATTAAGAATTTTAAAATTATGAACAAAGCCCTTTTGGGTCTTCCAAACATCGTAGCAAAATTAATATACTTTGTTCAGGGTATGAATATATACATAATCTAAGTATATAAGTAGATTCGAGTTTCGAGCGACGAGTCACTATCGTGTGTGGGGCCTAGTATTGGGACAAAATTCCTCCCCCATTGGTCAAAGTTGACCGCTCAGAAAAATTACTCAGTTAAGACGGTTCAATTGTTAACATCCGTATTAAGAGCTTAGATGTAGATCCCAGCCAATCCCATCAAACACTTAACCAAATCTTCCTGACCGTCACTGCACCTTTGACGTCAAAATTTCTGGAATATAATTTTAGTATCCTGGACTCTATTGCTATCTATCTACTATAGTGCCCAAAAAATAAGGTGACATTGTATTTATTAGTAATCCCCTCCCTATGCAATGCGCTTACGCCAATCGATTTTCCAATCTTCGAAACACTGGTTGTAGTCATTTACCGGGATGGCCTTCAGTTCCGTCTTCGCTGCGGCTTGAATCTCCTCTATCGTATAAAAACAGGTCCCCGGAGCGGTGTTTTGAGCTTGGTGAACAGCCAGAAGTCGCACGGCGCCATAACAGGTGAATCCGGTGGTTGCGGAACGACATGGGTTGAGTTTTTGGCGAAATGATCACGAATTACGAGGGCAGTATGGGATTTACGAGGGCAGCATGGGATGAAGCATTATCGGCCTTTTTAGGCGGATAGCGTTACGCAAACGACGCATAACGTTCAAATAATATACCTTGTTGACCGTTTGACTGGTTGGAAGGAATTCGTAATGCAAAACACCACGGTAATCGAAGAAAACAGTCAATATGACCTTGATTTTTGAGCGAATTTGGCGCGATTTTTTTGGTCTCGGCTCTCTTTTGGCACGATATTCGCTCGATTGATCGGTTGTTTCGTGGTCGTAAGCATAGATCCAAGTCTCGTCGCCAGTTATAATACATTTCATTACACCCTGGTAGTCGGAAAGCATCGTTTCACACACTTCAACGCGACGCCTTTTTTCCAAAAAATTCTATGTTTTCGGTATCAGTCGAGATTTGACGCGCTTGAGACCCAAAACATCCTTCAAAATGGTATTGGCTGAGCCTTTCGATATGCCAACTTTATCGGCAAGGTCTCTTATTGTTAATCGGTGGTTTTACAACACCAAATCTTTGATTTGTTGAACGTGAGCTTCGTCGGTTGAGGTTGATGGTCGCCCTGGACATTCCTCGTCTTCGACACGTTCACGGCCGGCTTGGAACTCACTACACCACTTGTAAACATTTTTTGTAGACATAGCCTCATCACCAAAGGCTTTCTGCACCATCTTCAACGTATCCGCAGCAGAAAATTGATTTCGTAAACAAAATTTAATGCAAATTCTTTGCTCAACAAATTTCGACATCGCAAAAAACGAAAAACTCACTTTTAGCAGCTCACAAAACGACACGTATCTCAAACACTAATGAATATTTTGACATGAAAAATGATATAAATGTGACTAACAGTACTCTCAACCTAAAAAAAAAAATAATTCTCCAAATCCTTCGACGCGCGCAGTTTAAATTCAAATGTCACATCACCTTTTTTGGACACAGTAGTAAATTTTCAGCTGTCTGTCTACCGTTCAGGCATTTATCGAGACTAGTAAGTGATCAGATTATTCCAAGTCGACATCTTTTTCAACTGACGCAATAACGACCGCGATATCAAGCGGGTAGATACATATATTCTATAATGATAGACCTCTTATTGAACGCCTCTCATAACACTTTCCATGACACTGAGTTGCCTTTTGCTTTGCCTTTTGCACCTTTACGATTCAATAGGTGGTTATCACACGAAAATCGGAAATAAATTCTGCAGTAAGGCAGCTTGTTATTGGCACTGTCGGCAAAGCAAATTTTACCCAGGTGTCTTGTTACTTGCACATTCTTTTCTCATATCCGCAAAAAATATAAACATATTCTTTACTAAATTGATTTTTTATCTTTTACTACAAATAACAGCAAATCCGAAACTATTCAAATATTTATTGAACTTTATTAAGTGACAGTTTTGTCGCCTTAAAGCATGCCAATCGCTTTTAGACTGGGGGAACCACAGCATAACTCCATTAAAAGCACCAAAGCCACCCAAGTCAAACCAATTACCCGCCACACAAAAACACACTGGCCACAACGACCACAGCTGCCCAAAACTCAGGCATGCAACACCCACGTCTTCATAAAGTTTTTGATTTTCTCTTTTTGGAACGCGGTTATTTGCTTGAGCCTGCAACACTCCTCGCCGTCATCGACCAACTTTGGTGGAAAACGAATTGATTTTTGTTCGTGCAACATTTTTTGGCAGTCGCATATTGGCGCGTTCCGGCAAATCGCATATGGCAACTTCATTGTGTGGCTTTTACAAAAATAAACAACAACAACTAGCATGCAAATCACCAGAATATCGATATCGATAGTTTGCAGCGCGGTCGCGTTTCTTTTGTGGCCGCCGGCCACATGCCACTCCACTGTTTTGAGCGCTCAATTGTACTGCTATATGCGATAGGCTGGGCATTCCGGCTCGCGCATATGTGTGTAGGCTGTGAAATGTGATGTTATTGCGGTATGAATATGATTGTAATTACATTCCATTACACACTTTACCTGGGGTCATGTCATATTTAGCGTGCGACGGACGCCAAATAAGGAGGCGGTGTTGCCCGCGAACGCGTGCCACCAGTTGGTTGCTCGCCTGCCGGTGTCAGCGCCGGCTGTTGCTGGGGTTAGGTTGTGAGGGCAGGGCTGGCGATGAGGTGACTGGCAATTTGAAAGCAATTTGTTTGCGTTTTATTGAGTTGCGCCAAAGGAGATTTACCGGTCACACGCCGCTGCAGTGGAAGGATAAGCGCGCATTGAGCCTTATGCAGCCATAAAAGCTCTTGTTTGGCGCTGTTGTACGTAGCATGCCACGCAATGCGGCAAATTTCAATTGGTTATTGTTGGGGAAAGGAGACAATTGTTTTATTGGTCTAAATTTGCTTCTAATGAACGCGGAAGATGGATGTTTTACGGAGAAATAGTCGCTCGAATATTATTTTAGGTTAGGCTAAGATATCCCCGCAAAGCTAATACGGTTATGTTCGCTGACGTTGAGCAACACCAAGAGCTTCGTCGGGATCGGGAAGCTATTCGATAACAAACGAGGTTTCAGACAAGGAGACACCCTATCACGCGGCTTCTTTAATATATTGCTGGAGAAAATAATACAAGCTGCAGAGTTAAATAGAAAGGCACATATAGGCGTGTAAAGTGGGCTCAATGTGCATTGGCAAAGGCTAGTACCGCAGTCGATGGAATAATGAGCTGTACGAAATATACGGCGCTGGTTAGGTCATTTTGTACGGATGGAAGAGAACATTCCAGCTTTGAAGGCTTTCGTTTCAGAACCCGCCGGTGAAAGCATAGAAAGAAGAAGACCTCCTATCTGTTCGACCTGGCTGTACTTGGTATCTCTAATTGGCGCAACAAAGCGAAAAGAAGAAACCACGTAAGCCGTGTCTCCGACAGTAAAGAAAAATAAGAAGAAGGATAAAATAAGTTAGGGTTTCATCATAGGAATGATTTTCGCGTCAATGGCAGCGCTGGATCTCACTTAAACAGCAGTGAAAAACTCTTAAAAATACATTATCAGATCCTCGTAGATCAACGGAGCGTTTTGAGCTTATCAGTTATTAAAGCGGTTAATACAAATCTCAGTCATTTCGCTAGTTTCGCCGAATGTGTCATATTTGATATTATAATCTTAATTTGTGAAAATCTGTACGGTAGAGAAGAAAGTGTCTAGATGATTTCAATTCAGCTTTCTTAATGTGGCGAGAATAATTTTCCTAAGAATATCCATACGTCAACAAGGTCCAGAGGGTTACGCAGGAAAACAAGGCAGAACCGAGACGATTGATAAATGGAATTACTCGAAATATTTGGGTAATATGTATGGGAATTACCTGGCATATCCAACGCAAGTTAAGTACAACATTCCAATACCTCTGGCTGTCACTTTAACTAGACATTTTGGTTATGGGCGCACCACATTCCCTAAACTTAGTTTGATTCCAAAATCTTTCTCTGCAAAGTAAGATTCAATATGTAGGTTGTGCCATTTAGAAAAACGCATGTTGCCTGTATTTAGCTTTTTCGAAAGATTTTTTTGCTGTTGTGAGTACAGAAAACATTTCCCATATAATCTGGGACTGAGCTAACTGTCTTTGGTCGTATAAAAATCGGATCCACTTCAAACTCTTTAACTTAACCTAACATGAGAATGAGTGTATGATTTCTCTAAGTATTCACTTTGTATTTCTGAACTTATCTTCCTCGATCGATAAAGTTTCGACAGAATTTAATAAAAAAAAATAATTTTAAAAGTAATATGTTGATCCAGCTTCAATCGAAACTCTTAGTGGTGACCATCACGATTCAAGTAAAGTCAAACGGACAAAAAATGGGCTTTGTTGACAGATAATATAGTGGAAAAAAATTTCAGTTTTTCGATTGCACGATATATACAAACCATTGACCGATTAAGTTTTCAGATTCTCCCTTCCACCTTTTTGCCCTTTATTCAATGCTTTATAAAAAGTGTTACAGTGATCGGATTAAGTTCAAATATGCGCCGTTACGTTCATTAATCCGTAGACTTCAGAGACGGCAACTTCAGAATACCCCCTCGTGGAAGCGAAGAACTCGGACAACCACATTTCACAAGCCTTTTTTGAGTACAATTTTGCACCAACAAGGGCAAGTTGCTATATCGTGGATGCGATAAAATCCCCCATACGATCTCCCGTATCATCTGACGAGTCATCAACGAAGTGTGTGGTCTGGCGTTGTCCTGGTGGAACACTACAACCTTCCTGTTTGCCAATTCTGGACGTTTATAGACGACCGCCTGCTTCAAGCGGTTCAGTTGTTCGCAGTAGATGCTAGAATAAAGCGTCTGGCCATATGGGAGAAGATTATAGTGGATGATTCATCCACCAAACAACCAGAAAAACCTTCCTAGCTGTTAATCCCGGCTTGACCACTATTTGGGACGATTCACCGCCCTTCGATCTCGATCGTTTTCGCTTGATATTGTCGTATGTGATCCATTTTTCATCGCCAGTCACCATTCCCTTCAGCAGCATATCGCAGGCGTTGATTTTGGTCCATTTTTGCGTCAAATCATGCGACACCCAAACATCAAGCTTTTTTGTGTATCCAGCCTTCTGCAGATGGTTTAAAATCGTTTAGTGACTAACTTCCATCATCTGGGCGATGTCATGAGATGCCATATGTCGGTCTAAGACGATGTTTTCCATGATTTGAATGGTATTCGTCGTCACAGGTCTCCGTTGGAGGGCTTATTCATGGTATCGTTTTCACCCGATCTGAATCGTCGAAACCATTCGTGCGCAGTTCGAAGTGATAGGTTACCATCCTCCAGTGTACTTCATGTTTACACGTCAATATCCAAACTAATCATGCATAGCGTCGTTTTTTCAGATTATATTAAGTCCTTTCGAACGATATATAGTACTATAGGAGCTCTGCAACGCTTTATACATAACCGGGAAATTCAAAAATCAAAAAGGCGGATCTTGCTGCCCAACATAGCTTAAGATACTATGGATCTAAAACCGGTCTCGATCAAGGGATTTTTAAGGCGAACATATTTATTATAAACCTTTAATACTTTTTATCAACTTTGAAGCATGCCTCTATTCTTTCAAAATTAAATTTGTTCATTCTAAGTTAACTATACAGAGCTATAATATAATCTCATAAGAATTTCATTTAACCACATTTAATGCTTGCAACAAATCGCATCACTTTATCAGCTTGAAGCTCAAAAATCTGCCCGCTCTAGGCGCTCGAACTGTCAGCGAAGAATGCACGGCATATTGACACAGTCCAAATATATGCGTTACATACGCTTTGCCGAGCCGGGGCAGGCTGGGCCGTCCGTTGTCATTACGCGTAATAGCCGTCAGGATGCGCTCGCAATAACAACGACAGTGGCGAAATTATGCGCTTAACACAGCAGCGGCATTCCATTTAAATTTCGCCAAACATATCGATTTTCAATTTTCCCGCACAATAGCAACAACAACAACAGCAATATTAGTACTTGCTGTAGCCAGTGGCAGCCGCACAAATGCGCCGATAAATTTACAAAGCAGCGAGGCAATGAAGAGCAAACGCCTTCGACGGCGAGCGCACACATACATACAAATATATGTAGATGGACTCTTATGGCCATTCAATAAGCGCATAAATGAGCAGCGCGTCGCAATGTTCGGCGGCGACAATAGTAAAGCAGGAGCTCCAAAGAGCTGGCATTACTTGCGAGCTGCTGACTGCTGGCCGCTGGCAACGATTTGCAGCCGTTTGGTCGCTGCACCGCCGCGATAATCCGTGTATATATGCACCTTCGCACACATCCATACATGCATACATGCATATGTGGCATACATTAGCCTTCAGTATGGCGGCCACAGAGCTGACTTTATGGCATTTTAATGGTCACTTAATTTTGTTTATGGATAATGGGAAACATGTTACGGACGCACATCGATTATTAGCCAGTAATGATTATTACCGATGCTTATTCTTATTAAGCGGCAGCGGCGATCGCTATGTGTCGTGTTGGCTGTGGCAGCAACGGTAGCTGTGGCGGTGGCGTTGTGAACTTGCAGCAGCCCGGCCCACAATGGTTGGCAATTCGGAGCTCAGGTTGCCGGTAGCGCGGCTGCATGCCTTTGGTTTGCGGATGTTCGCGAGCGGCGCTTTGTTGCGCTTTTGTCGAAGTAATTGCAAATTTACCCATTACCGCATAGTTGGTGTTATTGTTATTGTTGTTCGGTAAATTGGGCGTAATTTTTCTTGAAATCTGCCTGTTGTGGTGCGACACAAATGTGGAAAGTGCAGAAATATTTCTCTCAGGCGGCGGTTTTCTTCAAAAAGCTGCATTAGAACTGAACTAGTAGACGATTCTAAAATGAAAAACATGAGAAAACGTAAACGTTGGGCTCTCAGAAGCTATACAAGCTGTATTATTGTAGTACTTTTCACAGGGCCTTCCTTCAGGTCAAAAGGGGCGTTCAGCGTTGCCTTGGCTGTTAATCTATCGAGAAGACCAAATAAAGAAGTTTGTCATACAAAGGCTTTATTTGGATTGGTAAGTTTATACAACAGCTATGTGCTATAATGGCCCGATACCCGCGGTTCGAAAGTAGCTTCGTGTGGAGAGTAAAGAAAACATCGGTTGTTTTATACTGTGTTGTAAGAGCTATAGGGAAAAGATGGTAATGTTTTGGTTTTACGAAACCATAGTCAAGCCGTATTCGTCTGGTGAAAGACGGCTGGAAAGGGTTCCGCTCCTTAAAATGGCTGAAAGTGTACAAAGCGCGGGTAATCGGCATCTTTAGCGCAATTGTAAGTAAACACTAATACGGTCGCGCTAAAATGCTCTTCTCCTTCAATTACATCTCTTGGTGACTGTTGCTCTACTCACATACCGACGAGCTATATTTGGACGGGGAAAAGTATAGGGATCTGCGGCAGTGAGCTTTTTCATGGATAGAACGAAGCTAGGAATGAAGTTTGGGGGACGGAATCTTCTACCATATAAGGAGCTCTGCTTAGCTCACCTCTAGGCTACCGGATTACTGTGTCTAACTTCACTAGATATAGCATCAAGCTATTTCTACAGCAGACTCGTCTAGGTCTCCGATCACAGCGGAATCTGCATAGCCGATGAGCTAGCAAGAGTGGAAAAACTTACCGTGTTCACATCGTAAAGGTGATTAGGGCGCTCCTCTAAAGAGAATTCTCTCTCTTTTACTCTGGATATTAGTTATAAATGATATATTCAAAGAAGTCGGGGGGCCATGTAAAATGGCTAAAGTAAAATCCCTCCAATCGCTTAAGGTTAACATCAGCGGTACCTCAATGTGGTAGATACTTGGGCGGAAAGAAGCCACTGTCAATCCAAGTAAAACTGAAGTGGGTTTATTTGCCAGGGGGTTTAAAATCACGGATGAATCCTTTTTTGTATGGAAGGGATCTCATGGTCAAGCTGTCGAAAAGGTGAAGTACTTAGGCACATTCTTAATAGAAGTCCTCGCGTATTTGAGCGCTGAACCTATGGGCTTCTCACGAGCTCAGCAAGCGTTGGTGACGAAAATTTTTACCCATTGGTTTCACGGTTGGTACTCAGCTTCTACATCTCGAAACTGCCTCAATCGCCAAAGGGAACTCCTATCACCTCGTACGCTGATCATTGCACGATAGCGTCGATAGGTCTGTCCGACCCCAAATCTTCAAGTCGCTAGACGGAAGCACATGGGGGAAAAAAGAAACGTTGTTGGCAACATACAAGGCAATTGGCCAGCCGGATGAATATGGTCGCCTGGATGCAGTGAGACGCATACGAGAAAGCTACAGACTTGTCAGAACACTGCACTCTTTCATCGAAGGCCTGCACAGTGCTGCCCGTATGCTACCACTTAAGGAGCATAATGAACTCCTCTCCAACCATTTTCTACTGGAGCTCTTTCGCAGAAATCATCTTTGTAGTCCCCTGCTTGTATTGGAATCGCCTCCTAGGAGCATCATGATATTCTTTCTCAACTACGCCGTCAACATAAACCAATACGCCGACCAGACTTCGAACGCAACAAAATTTAGACGTACTCTGACCGCCATTCACAGTGGAGCCATTAACACCTTCACCGACTCTCTCTCAGTGAATGGCATGCTTGAAGTCAAATCACCACACAATGCAAACGAAGAGTTCGAGTTGCCGCGAGAATCAAGAGTGACCCTTGCACAGCTTCGTTCTTTTTAATGTAACAGGTTAAACTCATACTTAACCAGAATAGAACCTGACACTAACCACCTCTTTGCATGCCCTGCTAACCCTACACAGTCTACCGTTGAATGACCTCAATGACAAGTTATCTAATCCTAACTATCCTAACGTGGGCTAGGTAATCGTTACTCCACCAGCAACTTGTACCGAAGCCTTCTTGTACAGAGTGGAATGTAAAAGGTCCATTGAACTGATAGCAAAGCCAACGCAATGATGCCTCTCCCATTAGCAATTACGTGGATTTTAGAGAACAAAACTTGTCAAAGTTGAAGGGAGGAAGATGAGGTGAAAACATTTAGCCACTTTCTCCTTCACTGTCTATCTTTTGCCAGACTAATGTTGAAGCAGCTCTGTTGTCATATTTCGTCCTAACCCAAGGAACTGGGCTGGAAAATATTATACAGCTCAATAAATTTGTGGTTCGCTCTAGGGATTGTGTAGATTTACGACGGTATTTTTGATCCGTACTTAGGAATTCTGGGCATCACAACGTACAAGCGTTTCTAGCACCCCATGTGGCATTATTCGTAGCTTCATGAGTAACCAGCCTATTTAGCTAACCTATCCTAACTTAAATTAGATCATGGCTGTTTACAACAGCTTTTGCTAACGTCTTAACGGACATGGAATTTTAGAACTAGTTCTTGAATAAATAAGAAAACACGAAAAGTAAAAAAAACAATATTTTAAACCAAATATAAATGCTGGAATCGTCGCTCTCTTCTTTTTTCTGTGTTGCAAATGTTAATCCATACGTTACAGAAAGGGCACAAGAATTGACGCGAATCTGCAGGACCAGGGCTAAGTTAAGCTAAGTTTTCGATTCAAATATGTCACTATGCAAACTACCCACGCACCCAATCAAATTCATGCAACTTATTTGAAAGGTATTCAGATTAAAGTTTTTAGTTTAAAATACCAAATCTATTAGCTAAGATTTCGTAGCCAAAACCAACTGCTTTAATTTACAGTTACTTAAGTTGCACTTTAAAGTAATACACTCGTTTGCTTGTCAAGCTTGCCACATAAATCTCGCCCATTCCGCGTTGAAAGTGTGTCAAAAGCAAATTCTCGCCGTGACATTTCTTATCAGTGCGGCAATTTGGTCGTGTGGCATGCAGCTTATCAGTCCTTAGCACTATGCAAAAGTTGCAACAAATAAACAACAGCAACAATAACTGCAATAAAAATATGTGCTTATCACGTATGAATGAAAAAAAAGGCAAGCGACATTTATTAAAAGAATAAAATTAATATCAGCGGTTGGCGCAACACATTTGCTCAAGTTGCATGCGCGACGCGGCATTTAGCGGTGTGGCGTAGCATATCGCGTGGCGTGGTTGGCAATGCGTGGCATGACAGGCACATATCAGAGACGTGTGCGTGGCATGTGTAAATGCAACACAAGACGATTTATGTATGTATGTATATATGTATGGTTGAATATGCTTATTTTAGTGTATATATGTGTGTATATGTGTATATGATGTATGAATGCATGTATGTATGCTTGTATATATATGTGGCATATACCTTTATATGTTGCAACAAGCGCGCAATTGCGTGGCGCGTACAAATTAAGCAGGCGCTAGCAGCCACACTATCAAAAGGCGACGCGCGTTGTTGTTGCTGTTGCACAAGCGGGCGAAAACGCCATGCAAATTAAAAAATATATATTTACAACTGTAAATACAGACTTCAGTGTGTGCTGCTGTTGGATCGCCTGCCAAAAGCGCAAATAAAGCGGCGCGCGAAGACGCTGAGGCAACTGCAAAGCAAGAAAATTCATAAAAACCAACAACAACAGCAGCAACAACAAAGCATCCCAGCGCATTTGCGTAGGCGTTCAAGCATAAAATGCATTTGCCACACGGCTTATTTGTTATTACATATTAATTTATTTGTCTGCTCGTTGAAGTAAAATAAATTATCTGTAGCAACTAACAAGCTGTTAAGCGGCTATCGCGGCGCAGTGCGGTAGGGTAGGCGGCGCGCGCACAGTGCAGTGGGCAGACTTGGGCGCTGTGGCTGTCAGACGCATATGGGCGGTTGGACACACACATATGTATATATCGACATGTACATAGGCAGCAACAAAGTAAATAAGTTGGCAGCGCGGAGGTTGAGGCTAAGGCAGATAGCCAGCGCTGGGAGACACCGGCGAACGCGCAGTTTGTCAGTTGGTGGTGTCTTTTGACAGGCGGCAATAAATCAAAAAAAGTCCAAACTTCAAGTGTAAGCTAATTTTCATGTCAATTTATAATAACACCTCGTTAGCGGAGACTTTACATGCCTGACCAACAACATGCCACACTAACAACTCTTCTATGTAATCGCATATTTGTAGATTTTGGCATTATTAATGTGCTCTAATGCCTTTATTATAACACATATAGCAATTATAAGCATAGTCCATATATAATTATATTCGTAGGCACATATATTCATATATATCCATACATATACATACATATATTTATGTATGCATGTATATACTCACTTTCAAGTAAATATTCATGCCACTGTGTCGCTTGGGTTAATTTATTTTATTTGATGCTTATAAAGACATTCAATTATTTTTAATAAAATGCAGCAGCAAAATGTAGCATGCTACATGCAACACCGCCTTGGTAACATGCCTGCCTAACGGTTCGTACGAAAAAGGTGTTGGCGCCAGCTTGTTGCTTGTTGATTTGTTTACAGGCGATAAAGATTTTTTTGACATTTTAAGTGAAACTGCTCGAGCGCATAGACCGAACCGACCGAAATCGAAGTGTTTTGAATAATTGCTTACAATTTGAACAGTCAAAATAAAGTAACGGAAATTAAGTGTTGCCGAAAATTGGCGATTCGAAACGGTTGTCAGCCAAAATACATAGTTTGCGATAAAAAGTTCGCAGTTAAGCTAAAATAGATTCTCAAAATTTATAGCCCATTTGCAGGCGAACCATTTTTGAACTAAGCGAGTTGTGTTTGTTGCAAGCGAGCGCGAAATGAATGTTGAACTGGTATACATTGTGGAATGTATTTCGAAAATTACGCAAGAGTTAATTTGTCAAAACATAAGATTATTCGATGATTGAAATGTAATGTGTCTCAGTGAGACAGAGTTAGCTGTAGACGAATTCTTCCATACTCTTTTTGGCAGCTTCGAATACGCATGAGGGCTCTGAGGGTAGTTGGCTGCGTTTGTTTGAATATAAACCATATGTAGATTATAAAATCTCTGGAAGCATCTAAGAAGCCTCTTTTAAATCGGTAATATCACAAGCCCTTGGTGATGATTTTTAAGTCAAGTTTTGAATTTAAAGATAACACAGTACGAAATTGTTTACCCAAGGCGAGCTAAATGAAAACAGAAAATTAAACTGCTTTGCTGCACCGAACGCTCGGAATAATTTGACACGAAGACAACATCACAGTCAAGTGTCAAAGTTTGGGACCAACCTTCAATTTTCCGATACTAATTCGCGAGTTAGGCTAGTTTAGGTTCGATGTCTCATTCGTGGATCGCATTTTGACCTTAGGGAAGACATAAAATTATAATTCCTTTTTCCAGTTATATAAGTCGGCAAAAATTAAGCGATTAGTTTTTATTCTCACCAGCTCGCAGATAACGAATATAGCCACTCCTTACCTTGCCTTGAACTTAATGTTAAAAAACTAAAGGCTAGTATTGTGGCCTGTTTACAAAGTGTATAGTCACTTCTCTAAAGGAGGCTGCACTCTTGAGTAGTAAATCCACCGCCCTAAAATAGTTAGGATGTTTGAAACTAAAATTTATAGAGCGTTCTCTACAATGTACCCATCAAACTGACCCACAAGCTATGATCTCTCTATAAAAAAGCTACCTACAATTCCCTTATAAGTATAGAGTAGGGTAATGAAAAAGCCGCCACATCTTGATTCCATGGGCGATTCCATGATGCCAAGTCCCCATGAAGTCAAAGAGTGTTCAAACACATGCTCATTTAGAATAACCTCTGAGTCTGATAGCAACTTTCGCGACCATAGACTTTTTGGCAACTTCTATGGGCGCTATATGAAGAATGGCATTAAGTGCCATGATTGGTGAGGGTTTCATGGAAATTTCAATACTTTGAAATTTGGATGGATGGAAGAGATTTAGCTGCCGAAACCTACATTGTCATTTTATGCTTCAGAATCATAACATTCATAATGGTGGATTTTTCAAAACTTTTCAGTATAAAATGTTTTCACTTTTCTTTTCCTACAATTTCCTGCAGAGCTAAAATCCTATATCTTAATAAGAATTAAAAAAACTAGCAGTTATTTCTCTTCTTTACTGTTAAGCCCAAATTGGGGTTGACCACCAATCAGTTTGTCTCGTTGTCTTGATTAATTATATACATACGCATATACGTATTCCGCTCGGTACTGTGAAAAATTGGTTCCTGGACACGTTCAAGAAAGTCTTTCCAAGTATGAACTCTTAATTGTTAGGGAAAGGTTCTTCGCCTTACAGCTTACTATGTTCTCTTAATATCAGATAGATATGTCTCTTCCTATTATAAACTTTTTTTGTTTTGTATTTTTCGCAGGAATTTGAGTCTTCTTTAAAAAGGTCCATTATAAATTTGTATTTTAAATCTGTTTTGTAACGATTGAAGTTTGATTATTTTTTGGCAAATTTGCTTTACAAAGTGGAAGGTTCAAGCAAACATGGCAGCTAACAAGGTAGCAGCAGATATACTTCTCCGAAGTACGATTTCTTTTAAGAAGATATCTATGCACTGCGTTAACAAAGCTGCTTACAGGCCTTGATTTCACTGATAATGGGCTGAAATCTTGTCAAAGAGTGAACGACCTTACCAGCAGTAGCAAAAAACTACTTTCGTCTTAATCTTTTCTATACACCTGGATACAGCGCAATCGCCGGAAGCTGTAAAGCCGATGAGTTGGCAAGAATGGACACTATTACGAGGTTTGACAATTAAGTAATGAGACTGATTTTATTGCCGCGCTTGTGGTGATGAAAGCTGTTTTTCCAATACGACCCGGAAACCAAACGCCAAAGCTCACAATGGTTGTCTCCGCGCGCCGCCTCCCGAAAAAAGCTCGCGTGAGCAAGTCGAAAGTGAAAACGATGGTTATTGCTTTTTTTCATAGTCGTGGAATCGTCCACAAAAAATTCGTTTCACCGGGGAAAACTGTGAATCAAGTCTAATATTGTCAAGTACTCGAAAGATTGCGAAAACGAGTGAACAGGGTGCGCCCAGACATAGCTCGTAACTGGATCCTTCATCACGATAACGCGCCGTGCCACACCGCCCTCAGTGTGTCCCAGTATTTGAACTCTAAAGGGATTGCCGTGTTGCAACACCCGCCTTATTCGCCCGACATATCATCCTGTGACTTTTTTGTTTCCTAAAACAAAATCGGTGGTCAAAAAACCCATTTTGAATCGATTACGGACATCCAGGCGGCCGTGACGAGGGTACTCGCGGACATCCCAGTCAAAGCGTTCCAGAAATGTTACGAAGCATGGAAAACGCGCTGGAATCGCTGTATAGCTGCCCAAGAGGACTACTTTGAAGGGGATGGCAGAGTTGTAGAATAATTTTCAAGTATACGGTTTTTATGGAATCAGTCTCATTACTTAATTGTCATATCTCGTACATCAAGATGCGTACGAGCAGGGGCCCTACCTTCGTGTATGGGCTCTGGATATATACATAGGTATCTCGCGAGCTTAGCAATTGTTAGCCACCAAAGCGAAATTCTTCTGTCCTTAAGTGGAGCGTAAGAAGTCCATTGATGTTGGAGTAAGGATAGATGTGCTAACTGGACACTGCTCCAATGGCACTCATGTAGTGGGGCTAATGTTTTGAATCACTCAACTTGTCAACGATGAGGGATAAAATCTATATCTCTTCTCTTCAGCAGTTTTCCAGCTTTCGCCAGACAAAAGTTGAAGCATCTCGGGTTTCAGTTCCATGAATCTGACGAATTGAATGGATTTGATATTGGTCGCTTCAATAATTTAGTGATACAATGTTGGTGTTTTAGCTATATGCTATCCATACCGAGGAGTTCTGAGCAGTACAATGGACAGGCGTCTCTAGTTCTCAAAGAGGGCTTATTCACAGCCTTACGAAAAATCTGTTCCATAATTTGTACCTCTTTGTAATTTGTAATTCTCCAAACTTTAGACGGCTCTTTGTGTATTTATTTTTAGAGGAAAAAATTACAAATGTTCTTAAAAGAACTTACCTAAAGCCCTTTATGTTGCAGGTGCTACCAAATTTCCTTCCCACAAGAACCGTGATAAATAGACTTCAATCTGAATAAAAATTAGTCGCATGTAATTACCACAAATTGCCACTTCAGTGACCAGTTTTCGGACACACCTACAATTCACGCACACGCATGTCGGGACGCGAACACCAACACAGTTACTTGTGCGTGCAAAGTCAAAAGCCACTGTCAGTACTAACAACACTACCGGCTGTGGCAAGTTAGTCGACCGTGTTTTATTTGTATTTGTTTTTATTTTCGAGAGTTTTTTTCTGCAATTTCTTTTGCCTCTCTCCGTGGCAGCAGCGTCGTGTGGTCGTGCCGCCGTCGTTTTATTGGTGCAAGTTCACACAGACGGAATGCATTTTTAATTACCCACAGGATGCGAAAAACCGCGCGACACCAAACAAATTGCCATCATTTCGCAACATCACCGTCGCCGAGGTGCTTGCAACAGCCGTAATAGTCGCTTGATGTGTCGTTTGTTGATGTTGATGTTACTTGTTCTTGTTTTTGTTTTTGTTTTTATGGTAGTGTTGCGGTTGTGCCTCAATGAATGGTTAACTGCGCCGCTTTCCGACTTTTTTTCCGCCCAAATATATACTTGCAACATACTATCTACAACCATATTAGCGGTTGAGGGGTGGTGGAGGCTGTGTTTCGGTGCATGGCAGACAATTTAGTTTCCAACAGCGACAATCACTGCAATGACTCTGGCAGTTAAGGCGCGCAAACGGCGGCTTTGTGTGGCAACATTAGTGCACTACTGGTCAGTTGGTCGGTTAGTGGGCGCACGCACCCGCGCCATTACGAGATCATTCCATTTCATGCAGTCAAGCCTCGTGGCTGTGTGACGGCAGCCGAGCGTTGCATGGTATTAGTTGTTGCACGTTACGCTGTGGGAATCTGCACGACTTTGCCACCGAGCGGCAGTGAATTTTCACCGGTCTGCATGCTACAAATTTCCCTGGCGAGTTGAGCAGTGACTATGAGTCCATGAGTATATGGTTATGTGAGTATATGGGTATATGAGTGTATGGGTGTTTGCTTTGTCGGCGTTAAAGTGTGCCCCAGATGAAATGCTGTGGAAAAACCACATCGGCGCTGACGCGGAATCAATGAGGCGTGCAGACAGGAGATATTTTTATACACTGCAAACAAAAATAATGTTAAATGGGAATTGTTTTGATCCTGTTACCTTTTATATAATGGTTTTTAAATAAAAAAAAAATAAATGGTTTCAAAAATTCGTAAAGTGAGTGACTAATTGCGACGATCTGTTGTGGCTAGCGTGTAAGGTTTTTTTTAAAGCCTAGTATGATTGAAGCCTCAATTCTACCATATTTAAATAAACGTTCGGCGAGTCGATCGTGCAAAATATTTTTTGGAAAGCCAAGGCAGGCAAGCTGAAAAATCCGCTTTGTTTTTTTTTTTTTTTAATAAAAAGAAATGCCGAATATGTGGCTTAATGAGTTTGAGATTGTTCTGGAAGACAGTGTACTCAAAGCACCATATTCTCAGATTTTAGTATCAAGTTACTTCTTCCTGTTTTCAGATTTCAAGAGGCAGTAAAGCTTCGACAATATTAAGAGCTGCTTTATAGTAAAAGCGCAAAATAACTACAAAGTTGGTATCGAAAAGTTTTATAGTACCCATAAGCTTTATAAAAAGTATATATCTAAATGAACAACCTCAATCTTTACCTCAATTTTAATCTCAATCTCAATGTCCTTCCCAATCTCAGATCAATTACTTTTTCGATTTCAATTTGAATTTCAATCTCAACCTCAACATCAATCTTGATATCAAAAATATTCAATTTCATTCTCAATCCTAATATCAATAATAATAAACCTCAATCTCAGTCTCAATCTCAATATCAAACACAATCTCGATCTTAACCTCAGTCTTAACCTCAATTTCAATTTCAATCTCTATGTCCATCCGAACGTCAATCTCAATCTCAACCTCAATCACAATCTCAATCTTAATCTCAACCTCATTCTCAATCTCAATCTCAACCTCAATCTCAATCTCAATCTTAACCTAAATCTCAACCTCAATTTCAACCTCAAACTCAACCTCAATCTCAACCTCAATCTCAATATCAATCTTAATCTCAACCTTAATCTCATTCTCAATCTTAATCTCAACCTCAATATCAATCTCAACCTCTATGTCTATTTGAACGTCAATCTTAATCTCAATCTCAATCTCAACCTAATTCTCAATCTCAATCTTAACCTCAATCTCAATCTCAACCTCAATATCAACCTCAATATCAATCTCAAAATCAATCTCAACCTCAATCTCAATCTCAACCTAATTCTCAATCTAAATCTTTACCTCAATCTCAATCTCAACCTCAACCTAATTCTCAATCTCAATCTCAATCTCAATCTAATTCCCAATCTCAATCTTAACCTCAATCTTATTCTCAATCTCAATCTTAACCTCAATCTCAGCCTCAATCTCAATCTCAATCTCAACCTCAATCTCAATCTCAATCGCAATCTCAATTCATTATCAACCTTATCCTCAATCTCAATCTCAATCTAAACCTCAACCTAATTCTCAATCTCAATCTCAACCTCAATCTAAATCTCAACCTCAATCTCAATCTCAATCGCAATCTCAATTCATCCTCAATCTCAATATCGAAATCGATTACAATTTCAATATTATGTCAATCTCATTTTCAACCTCAATCTCAGTCTCAATATCAACCTCCATTTCTATTTCAACCTCTATCTCTATTTCTGTCTCTGTCTTTATCTCCATCTCTAGCTTTAAGTGTATGTTTTTCATTTCTATCTCTGTCAATATCTCTAATTCTATCATAAAATTTTCTCCGTGTGCATTTCAGTCTGCCACTTAGCCCAAAGTCACTGCAACCAAAGGGATGGAATTGGGATGCGGATGCGGTGTACAATTATTTTTGTCATTTCGCAACATTACCGCTAAAAGTTGATTATGATGCTGCAACTTGTCTGGATGTGGATACGAGAGCAGTAGTGAGCATATCCGGGAAGCCAACGAGTCAACCATTGACATAAATAACGGATATATTGACAAGCAGCAGTTTGGTAAGTGCCGCACTTATGGCATAATGAGAATGAAAGCTTTAAATTCAGGTTCCAGCAGAGTAAAATGAACTAGAAGAAACACATTTCTGAAGTTTGAAACTATTTTTCATATTGCTGGCAAAATAAAATCTAGAAAAACAAAAGACTTAAGGCACAAACTCGTACATATTTAAACACACACAAACAAATAGAAATTAATAGCTAAATATATAAAATCGCTGTGTATGCTAAATACACCACACAAGTACAACAACAACAAGTTGCAATATGCACATTGTGCGACAATGGCTGCGGCAGACGCGCATTCAACCAGAGACATGTTGTCGTCCTCGACGCGCACTCAGTCGCGACGGCGCAGACAAGGCGACAGTATCCTTTTCAATGTCGCCGCAGCAACATGGCGTATCGGCATGCCACGCTACGCTGCATTGCATTTGACTGCGTTCATTCAGCGCTGGCATGCCCCTCACGCCTCTCCACTCGCCACACTTCCTTGCAATGTTGCGAGTTCGGTTGGCACTCAGCTTTGCCACTGCCAGAGTTTGGCTGATTTGTTGTTGCTGTGCTCCTTTTATTGCCACAAATGTTGCTGCACTTGTTGTTGCTGGTGCTGGTCTCATGCCGCTGCTGCAAATATTAGTTGATTTATTGAATGAATAGCTTAAGTTAGCGTATCTGTTGGTTCCTTTAATTAATTTGTTTCTTTCACCAAATCGAATGTTCATTCTTCGTATTTGTACGGCAAGTTGCAAGTGGTGCCGCTGCCACTGCCACTGCTGCTTGTTGCATGACACTCTCTTACATACATACACACACACAACCGTGTAATGTCATTAATGCCACGTACATTGTTGCTGCTTTGCGTGGCAACGCGCCGCGCTGTGGCACAGTTACATGCAACGGCTAGTGTTTGTTTGTATGGGTGTATGTGTGCGCTTGTGGCTCGTTGTCATGCGGTGTCCTTTTCAATGTCTTCTCTTGCTTCCTTTTTTCAATTGCACCAATTTGCTTTTGTTGTTGTTGTTGTGTTCGAAGATGTTCGTCGTCTTGTGTTTCGCGGTATTCAGGGCGTTTGTGCCTGGCACGTCGTGCCATAAATTCAAAATCGTAACGCTGTCACTTCGACGCCATCGACATTTATTTATTTTACATGTCATTTGACTCACCAAAGCGTTTAACGCCTCATCCCCTGTCGCTTTCGGCAGCAGTGCGCTCTGGTATTTTTACAAAACCACTTGTTTGTTTGTGTTTGTATTTGTGTCTGGTGTCTGCCAAGTGTTAGTCGCCAACAGGAAGTTGTTAATGAAAATTTGAATTGCACTTGATTTCTACGCAAAGTTGGAACCTGTTTTGCGGCTCGTATATATTTTTTCAATTGAAAAAACAGACTACAGTTCAGTTCCTTAGAAGATTCTTGAAAGAACTTACGGTGTTCGCTTTTATAATTGAAGATTTTACCTAATTAAGTTTTTAGTGATGGAAGCTTTAGTTTCCCTGACGAAACTTTAAAATAGACGACCAAAGGTTTCGCCACCTGCTAAGGCTATCCCTCTAGCCAAATACGTACGTAGCACTTCCTCTCTCTCTCTCGATCGCAGACTAAAGAAGGCGGTATACTACGAGGATCTTGATATATCTTTCTATCTCTCTCTCCATTCGTTTATCAAACGCAGCTAGAACTTTTCAAGCAGAGCTGTTGGCACAGAGAAAGCTTGTGAAATTCTTCTTAATGGTTATGGGAGGATACAGAGTGTCACAAATAGCCAGATGATATTGCTAACCTTGCCGTCTCTAAAGGTAAGCCCTAGCGCAGTCAAAAAATGTAGGAAAACTTTAAGGTAGTAGTCTGGTAACTTATGCCTATTTTCATGACTTCATTGGAGAGGGGTTTTTTTTTTATAGGAAAATTAAAATGAATCGCATGGAATATTTAGTGTGTTTTTATTTACATATTGAAAATATTAAAAATATTTGACTTGAAAGGATTTAATACTTTATTACTATTATAATTGTCACTCGAAGTTGGAGCCTCAAAAAAAAAACAAAAATGCTCGTGGGTGGCTGGGTGATTTTGGCTCTTGATGTTATCTGAGATCACATATTCCTAATTATTCTTAATCTACAGACATGTCATTCCTGTCGAAACTACTGAAGTTAAATTTCAGGGGTAAATAACAAAATAGCGGACTTTGAAAAAAAGTCCTATTATTTTTAGCAAAGAAAGGGTTGTAAAATAAAAAGTTAGGGGTGCAAAAAATTCTCGTTAATACCGACGAAAACTATAAGTGTGTAGAACAGCCTGTTAAAATTTGAAAGCAATCGGTTTAGGAGAAAAAAATTAAGACCCGAGCCGACCAGAAAAACAATGTTTTGAGAAAAACGAGTTTAAAATTCAACAACTCCGAGAGAGAGGACTCTGAGGCGCTCTAGGAAACTCGTTATAACTCCCGAAATATTTTGAATTTCTGTCTAAAATTTTCACAGCATATTCTGAAGACATTGTACTTTCGAATTAAGCAAAAAAATTCTCCACTTGTTCTGTCTATCGATCAATAAGGAGCTTATACGTAATGGAAACAAATAACTCAGAACAAAAGGAAATCTACAACCAACTGCAAGATAGTGACACATATTATTACTTATCACAAAGTCCAAGAAAATTATAAACAGACTTACAGCTAAGATAACCTGACATTGACCATCTGGAGTAAATGCGCTAAAAATGTTAATGCCTCATACCATACTTGCCGCAACTGCAAGCTGGAAGGCAATAAGGAAACGGTTCTACACTTTCTCTGCGAGTGCCCAGTTAGATCAAAATCCCGATGTAGAACACTTGGAATCCATCAGGTATCATACTTTGAATACGTATATACAGATGTATACCCAAATCCATAAGGGAATAAGTACTCGTAGTTTCCATAAGGGTACTAAGTGGTTTGAACTCAGCGATGAAACGATGTAGCAAAATACTGTCTTTCGATAGTCTTTCAAAATGGCGCATCCAGCACTCGACTGAGCACCTCAGTTTTCAGATCTTATAATTAAAATTTTTGGGGAAAATATTTTACTTTGGAAAGGCTTTTTTTTCTTAATAATCGGTGATTCATTGTGAAAAATTCTGGTTATGTTGATTTGAAGTCGATCTCCAGAAGAACCTTCGATAAAAGAGGGCTGGTGCTGCAAATCTGAAAAGCTAAAAAATATAGGACTGCATATTTGAAATTGGCAGATTCTCAGATCCCCAGAAACTTGTTTTTTGAGAAAAAATTTGCTATTCGAAGTGACATAAAAATCGAAAATATTATCAAAGTCTTAGACCTTTAATTGAAAATTACTTGACAAATTTGTATGAAAAGTTCGTGTGAAAACTTCACGGCGATTGGTTCAAACTTTTCGGAGAGAAACATATTTAAAGTGTTGAAACCGACTACACTAAGTTAAAAATTCTCACAAACCCGTTCATATATCTGAAATTGTTACATTTCAATTTTCGAAGTTTTTTTGGGTTTTTGTGTACCTAAAATAGCTATAAACAGAGTTGTTGTTCAGTTCTGTTATACAAAGAAGACTTACGCTTTCGAAGTAAGTAATAAAAAAATCATAATTAAAAAAATAGAAACGTAGAGGCGGGATCTTTACAACAAGTTCTTTCTTTTCTTTAAAGTAGGTTATTCTTTAAAGAAAAGAAAATGCAAGAATTCGGCATAAGAAAGCTAAATTGCGCAGGCGGTTCGATAAAAGCCGAACCTCATCAACTAATAGTAGCGCTTTATGGAAATATGGTACAAACTCATGATTAAACGTGAGGAATTTTCAAATTTGAGAAAAATTAAAAAAAAAATAATATAATTAGGTTTGGATACTACTTCTTGAATGGGTAATCGCTCAGTGAATCTCTTCAAAAGCAGTTTAACTATTATCGATGTGGTCAAATATCGGAGACTATATCAAAATGACAGACCGCAGATTGAAGGTGGGTCAAATTATTAATATAATATTGAATAGGTGAAACCTGAATTTAGTATTGAACATGGGAAATCTGCCATTGTGATGCCTGACGCGGTTACTCAACCCAAACAACAAGCGGGACCGTAAAACCGCAACACACCAGTGTTTGATGCACTTGAACACGCAAAACACTGTACGCTACAAATCTACTCTAAGAAGTCCTACCGCTCAGAAGGAGCACTGTTTGCCAGGACTTATAAAGTCTGTGCTCAGATACGATTAACCGAGAAAATATGCAGGCATAAATGAGATTGGATTGGGCATGCGAATCTACAAGATAGCAGAAAGAAAGAAGGCCGCACACCTGAAAATGCACGCAAGGAGCCAGAGCAACTAAGAAGAGAAGAACCGATTAGGCTTTTACAGAGAACATATACTCATTTGGTCAAGGAAAACTACGTCCAGGTAAAATTGACCTACCTAATGCTATTCTACTAAGCTTGGAAAAATTAAACGCCAGACAAAAATTTTAGTAAAAAGGGAAAGTTAACGTCGCCAATAAATCCTATGCAACAAACCACCAGAGAATATATATTTCAGGTGAATTAAAGAATTTTGAGCTTCAGATCCAGCTTAAAGGAGAATACTATATATTGAGAAATAAATTCCAAGAACTTATTTGATATTCTTCTTAACTATTCAACTATTCGTTTGAAATTGCTGATTAGCCTGAAGTCAAACGGAGGTAAATCAAGTGAATACAATGATTCGGCACCACATTGGTCGGAAATTTGGCAAAAACCTCACGAATAATCAATGAAGTATGCGACGGTGTGATACTGTGGTACAAAAACCAAGAGTTGGAAACCCATAATTCCGGCCCGTTTTTACGAACAGCTTCGCGAAAATGACGCATATGACTCAAATAGTATTCCTTGTTGACAGTTTGGCCAGTCAGAAAAAAAGGGAAATGCGCCACATCTCGAAAATTGACCTAATTTTTTACCTGGTTTGACGTGTTTTTTCGGCTTCGGCTCACCTTTGCTACGATATTCAGTCTATTGATTGCCTGTTTCCTGGTCCCAAGCATATATCCAACACACATCGTTAATAATAATAAGTTTCATTAAATCCTGGTAGTCGGAAAGCATTGATTCACAGACGATAACGCGATGCTGTTTTTCGAAAAAGTTGAGTAATTTTGGAACTAATTGCTTTTTCACTTTTCTTAGGCTCCAATGATCTGTCAAAATGGTTTTCACTGATACTTCCGGTATCGCAGCGATGGCAGTAAGGACTCTAATTGTTAATCGTCGATTTTCAGAAAGACAAGAATATATTTAGATTAAATTTGGCCCATATGGTGTTTCATATGATTATTCTGAAGAGATATTTGGCGCAGATGTCATTGATAGTCATACCAAACTATATAAATATGAGAAACAGTTTAAAAATTATATTTTTCTTTTAAGCTTATTTGATAGCTGCAAATTATTATGATCATTCTCAGAGAAAATTTTCATGCGAGCTCAAAAATTCATAGCATGCTGAACCAAGTAGTAAACCTTGACAAAGGCTTAAGTTCGAGTATATTATGTCTTTGCAAATGAGTTTGATTCCCACAAATATTCATATATACATATGTATGTACGCATGTATAAGGTATATGATTGCATAATATTTATAATCCCGCATTGTAATATAATAAAATACAGGTAGCCGTACACGTGCAACAGCAGCCAACATGACGGCTAACATGCCAGCTGTTCAATGTCAGCAACATGTTCAGGCCACGTCAGCAGCATGAGTAGCATGAGAGCGCTACAAAAAAATAACAAAAACAAATAAAATTATATACGGAAGGATACTTTTGTCCCGCAACCCACCAAACCGCATGCCACGGCAAATGAGGCAATTTCACAGGCAACAACAGCGCGCTAAGCAGAGCAACAGTAGTCGACAGCTGCAAAACAGCAAACATGCAGCGATGATTGACCAACAATCTCATTTTTAATAGTTGCCGTACATTTCAGAGGCTGGCACTTTGCATCCATGCCACATGCAGCCGACAAGGCAACAGTGACCACGGTAATATGAGACAAATATGCGACTGCCATTTGACATGGCGTAAAGCAGCAGCGACGACGGCAGCAGAAGTGTTGTTGTTGACAGTGAAACGATTTTTACATTTTCACGTGTCATTGTGGGGTGCAAGACTGCGCTTGCGCCACAAGATGGTCACTGGTCACTTCGGCGGAGTTTAGCGCAGTTTGGCACTGTTCTTGTCTGCGCATGCGCAATGACAATGGCACTTACGCGTAGTAAAAACGCATCAGCGATTGTTGCGCCACTTGTTGGCACTGTATTCGCGTTATTATTTTGTTGTTGTTATTGTATTTAATGTTTCATTCACTCGGCGCAGGAGCAGCGTTGTCACACAAATCAACAGATAACGCAAGTCACTTTGTCACATCGTAAATTTCGCGAAAATATTCAGATTTTTTTTGTCGCTTTTCCAGCGCCTGGCATGTAAGTAGCTGCGCATGCGCTTTCCTCAGGTAAATAATTTAATTCTTCTCATTGAATTTATGCCTTTGGTAATATCCCCGTGTGTACTTCAAGGGACGCGTTGACTTTTGTATTTGTTTCACATGCGAGGCAACATTAATTAGACGCGAAACTATCATGTTCCGCTTGGCATAAACGTCATGTTCGGCGTTGGCAGCAATTACTCTTCGACAGACCAAAATGCATATAAGCAACAACAAAGTTCTATGATGTATAACGAAGCGGTGAGCAGAAAAGTGACGTTTCTGGAAGTAAAGAAATTGAAAATTAATATTTATGCACTGAGAGAAAAAGTGGAAGTTGTAAAATTTTTGTTTGTGAGGTCAGTCAGACCCTCAAGTCTTTACAAAAATGTATTCCAAAATGAAGTAGGTTTAAACTCATTAGAAACGAGGGATAAAATAACCAAAATTAAAGGAAAAATATTTTACGGACGATGTGAAGGATATTTCGGCTTTCACTTTGGTTCGCCTTTAAACGGATGTTTTTTTGCCTACCTCTCAAGTGAATGGTGCTCAGAGAACTTTGCTCAATTGCGTGAACTTCTACATATGGCTCTATCCTCAAAAAACAGACTGCCTACATCGCACCGTTAAAATCGATCACATGAACGGGATTAGATAGATACCAAGAATTTAAGAGGGACGCATTTGCAAACAAAAACAGATAGGCCGATGTATTACCGGCCGAGCGTATCAACTATGGTTGATTGAAACCACACCCGACTTTTATGCGTGCTTTGTCAATCCACAAAACGGGAGACTCCATTATCTGCGTCAATTATCGTTTATTAACCACGCACTAAATCTTGGAAAATACCTGGGAAGAGAGGATCGACACACACCACCTCTTCGTCGATTTTAAAGCTGCAAGAAAAGGCTTTTATGCCACTATATCTGAATTCGACGGCCTCGCAAGACTAATACGGGTGTTCAAACTTACGTTTAGCAATACAAAAATCCTCGTCAGGATCGGGAAGGACCTCTCCAAGGCGTTCTATACCAAAAGAGGCTTCAGACAATGCGAATCCCTATAATGCCACTTCTTCAATTTACTGCTGTACAGCTCCTGGGGTACACCGATGACATCGATATCATTGGCCATAACAACTGCGCCGTTAGTTTTCTTTTCTCCAGACCGGATAAGAAAGCGAATCATATGGATCTGGTTGTAAACGAGGGCAAGACGAAATATCCTGTCATCAAACAAACAGTCGTCACACAGGCGACTTGCCTCACATCTCGCCGTTGACAGTCATAACTTCGAAGTCTTAGATAATTTCGTCTATCTTGAAACCAGCAATACCATCAACAACAACGTCAGCTTCCAAATCCATCGCAAAATATTTCTTACCAACAGGCTGTACTTCAGACTGAGTAGGCAATTGAGAAGTAAAGTCCTATCTAGACGAATAAAGACCAAACTCTATAAGTCACACAGAATACCGTCCTGTTAAATATTGCAGAGGAATGGACGATGACAACATCAAATGTGTCGGCATTACGAGTTTTCGGGAGTAAGTTTCTGCTGAAGATTTATGGTTCTTGGCATTGGCAGCGGTGAATACCGACGTCGATTAAACGATGAGCTGTACGAGATATACGACAACATTAACAAGGTACAGGAGACAGCGGCTGCTCTGGCTAGGTTATGTCCAAATGGACAAAAGCACTTAAGTTCTGAGAGTATTCGATGCAGTACCCGCTGGGGTAAGCAAAGGAAGAAGTCAGTTAGTCGACCTCAATAGTATTTGTCGAATTTTACAAAATTTTTTCACGTATTTGTGTTAAATTTTAGCAAGCACTCAACAATTATCTTTGAGTAAGCACTGTATTCTCCTAAACCCATGTGACTTCTGGCTATGTAACTCAAAAAAAAAGCGCTGCGGGGAAACCATTTTGAGTTAATTGAAGACATCAAAACAAATTCGACGTGAGAGCTGAGATCAACTGACATAAACAGCTGTTGTAAAGACACTGGTTGACAGATCGCGCTAATTTTTGCATCATAATTAAAAACAGTTGTACAAAACCCAAAATATTAAATGAAGAATTCCCCATACTTTCTGGACAGGGTGTATTTTCCAGTATATACTCAAACTACTTAAATTTAGCTCTCCTTTAACGATCATAACCTCGTCTTTTATAGCTACTGTCGCCCGACTGTGTTTTGGTTCGAAGTTTGAGCTATACAATCATTCGACTTGAAAAGTAGTTCGGAAGATCTATATTATTTAATGAAAAGTATAACTCGTAAGGTTCTTACTGTCTTTATATTCTAATTCATAATTAGAAGAAGCTTTCATAATATTAAGAAGCTTTATCGATACTTTTACGGTGGAGTCTGTGCTAGTTAAAAGCCTATACGATGGAGTTATGCATGAAAAATGGCCACTTTAATAATGTACCTAAGGATCAAATTTGACTGAGACTGCAAAAAAAACACATTTGCACGTATTTTAATCCTCAACTGGGATTAATTTTAGTGCCTTTGGCGAATTTTGATTTAATCTGCTTCGGGCTCATTTTTTGGAGCGCTTTTCGCTAAATTATTGGACTATTTCGGCCACACGTCTCTCAACAGCACTGCTAAGATTGTGCAATGTCGGATCTTCAGCTACGTTGTCAACCAAATCTTTTCCGATCCCGCATCGAAGTCTTTTTAACACAATATATACATTTTTACATAGGTATCTTAACTAAAAAATTACCCAAAAAATTAACCAAAATGTCTTAAGTCGAGGTAAAAGAGATATTGAGATCCGCTATTACCCCTGTATTGTAGACACGAACCGAATCCCTCCAACCGAAATCACTTAGCAAAGCGGAAAAGAAAGTTCAGGAGAGTAAAATTTAACAATAAGTAAAAAAAAAAAAAATTTTTCCTGCGATTTTTTACTGTGTGCCAGTGCTTATCGCCCAACACATTGTTGGTAGCTACAACAAACAGCAATTTATACATTACAACAACAAATGAAAAAAAACAAACAACAAATCACAAAGCCGCACAACATGTGGCAACAGCACAAGCAACCTTAGCAAATCATATCAAGAGGAACAATAACAAACGCAACAACAACAACAGCAACAACAAAATGAATTTACAAAACAAACGAACATCAATCAAACAGCATCAGCATTAGCTACAGCAGCAACAACAGCAGCGGCAGCAACTAATAAAAAATGGAATTCTGACTGAATCAAATACGCGACAACCATTGTTGCTGTTGTTGTTGCCGCTGATGAAGCAGCTGTTTTATGAAAAGCACCGGCAGTCGCTTGGAGCACCAACAACAACAGCAAAGTTGCTGAATGAATGTTGTCTCGCAGCAAAGACGGCAGCAAAACGAGATATGATGATGAGCAGCGCTCCAGTCGCCACCATTCAACGCCAACTTGCCACATGCGGTGTCAAGCTGCCGAAGAGGCACAA
>CM050323.1:154907486-154987286 GCA_027475135.1 Bactrocera correcta
AACCACGTCCAGGACGGCCATCAACATTAACTGATGATGAACACGTCAATAAAATAAAGAAATTGGTGCTTGAGTATCAACGATTAAAAGTCAGAGATCTTACTAGCTTCGTTCGAATATAGGAAGGATCAGTGAAAACCATTTTGAAAGATCCAAGATCCAGTGCAAGAAGGACAGGCTACAAAATCACTAATTTTTTTTGATAAACAGCTTTCCGACTACCAGGTGACGAGTCTTGCATCTATGCTTACGACGCAAAGACAGACGATCAATCGGCCGAATATCGTAGCGAAGGTGAGCCGTGTTGACCGTTTTTTCAATTATCGAGGTGTGGTGCACTCGGAAGTCCGTCTGATCGGCCAAACTGTTAAGAAAGAATACTATTTGAGAGTTGTGCGTCATTTGAGTGAAGCTATTCATAAAAAAACCGGAATTATGGGATCACAACTCTTTGGTTTTGATTCTTCGTGAGTTTTTCACCAAATTTTTAACCAACATCGCTTCACAGGCACTGTATTCGCCCGATTTAACTCCGAGTGCCTTTTGGCTATTCAGTAAACTTTTTTGTGTCAATTGAAGACAATAAACGTGACTCGCCACGAGCATTGAAGGTTATTATTTCCCTAAAATGATTTTAACAACTGTTTCGAGGAATGAAAAAAACTCCAGCGCAAGTGTAGTGGGGCCAAAAATTTTGAAGAACAAATTAAGAATTTTAAAATTATGAAAAAAGTCCTTTTAGGTCTTCCAAACATAGTAGCAAAATTAATATACTTTGTTCACGTTATGAATATATGCATACAAGTAAGTATAGAAGTAGTTTCGAAATTCGAGCGACGAGTCACTATCGTGTGTGGGGCCTAGTATTGCTCTGATGGAACAAAATCCCTCTCCCATTGGTCAATGTAGACCTTTCTGAAAAATTACTAAGTCAAGACTGTGCAATTGTTAACATCCGTGTTAAGAGTTTGGCTGTGGATCCCTGCCCATCTCATCAAACACCAAACAAAATCTTTCTGACCGCCAATTCTGGCTTGATCATTTTTTAAGTGGGTTCAACACGATGTCGAATCACTTTTCCTTATCAGTAACCATTCGCTTCAGAAAGCTATTAATTTGCTTGTGATTCAGCGTCACTTCGCCGATGGAAATTCAGTCAATGGAGATATTATGTCAAATGTTTAGCACCTGGGTAATTGAAACAGTGCTTATATTATATGACGGTCCTACTCGATGATTTTTGGCTTCGCTTTCCAGAGCATCTTGCATCTTTGACGTCAAAATTTCTGGAATATAATTTTAGTATCTTGGATTCTATTGCTATCTATCTACTACTGTGCCCAAAAAATAAGGTGACATTGTATTTATTTTGAAAATTCTTTATTTATTCTTCCAAATCAATTTTATCCCCTTCAAAGTAATGCACTTATGCCAACGGATTTTCCAATCTTCGAAACACAGGTTGTAGTCACTTTCCGGGATGGCCTTCAGTTCCGTCTTCGCTGCCGTTTGCATCTTCTCTATCGTATAAAAACGGTGTCCCCGGAGCGGTCTTTTGAGCTTGGTGAACAGCCAGAAGTCGCACGGCGAATACGATGGTTGTGGAACGATATGGGTTGAGTTTTTGGCGAAATAATCACGAATTACGAGGGCAGTATGCGATGGTGCATTATCGTGGTGTAAAAACCAATAATTATCTTTCCACAATTTCCGCCATTTTAGGCGGATAGCGTTACGCAAACGACGCATAACGTTCAAATAATATTTCTTGTTGACTGTTTGACCAGTTGGAAGGAGCTCATAATGCACCGCACCACGATAATCGAAGAAAATAGTCAACATGACCTTGATTTTTGAGCGACTTTGGTGCGATTTTTTTGGTATCGGCTCTCTTTAGGCACGATATTCGCTCGATTGATCAATTGTTTCGAAGTCGTAAGCATAGATCCAAGTCTCATCGCCAGTTATAATACATTTCATGACACCCTGGTAGTCGGAAAGCATCGTTTCACACACTTCAACGCGACGCCTTTTTTTCAAAAAATTCAATGTTTTCGGTACCAGTCGAGATTTGACGCGCTTGAGACCCAAAACATCCTTCAAAATGGTATTGGCAGAGCCTTTCGATATGCCAACTTTATCGGCAAGGTCTCTAATTGTTAATCGACGGTTTTTCAACATCATATCTTTGATTTGTTGAACGTGAGCTTCGTCGGTTGAGGTTGATGGTCGCCCTGGACGCTCTTCGTCTTCGACACGTTCACGGCCGGCTTGGAACTCACTGTACCACTTGTAAACATTTTTTTTAGACATAGCCTCATCCCCAAAGGCTTTCTGCACCATTCTCAACGTATCCGCAGCAGAAAATTGATTCCCTAAACAAAATATAATGCAAATTCTTTGCTTAAAAAATTTCGACATCGCAAAAAACGAAAAACTCACTTTTAGCAGCTCACAAAACGACACGTATCTCAAATACTAATGAATATTTTGACATGAAATTTGATATAAATGTGACTGACAGTACTACCAACCTTAGAAAAAAATAGTTCTCCAAATCCTTCGACGCGCGCAGTTTAAATTCAAATGTTACATCACCTTTTTTGGGCACAGTAGTACATTTTCAGCTGTCTGTCTACCGTTTAGGCATTTATCGAGACTAGTAAGTGATCAGATTATTCCAAGTCGACATCTTTCAACTGACGCAACAACGACCGCGATATCAACCTGGTAGATACATATATTCTATAATGATAGACCTCTTACTGAACGCCTCTCGTAACACTTTTCATGACACTGAGTTGCCTTTTGCTTTGCCTTTTGCACCTTTGCGATTCAATAGGTAGTTATCACACGAAAATCGGAACTAAATTCTGCAGTAAGGCAGCTTGTTATTGGCACTGTCGGCAAAGCAAATTTTACCCAGGTGTCTTGTTACTTGCACATTCTTTTCTCATATCCGCACAAAATATAAACATATTCTTTACTAAATTGATTTTTTATCTTTTACTACAAATAACAGCAAATCTGAAACTATTCAAATATTTATTGAACTTTATTAAGTGACAGTTTTGTCGCCTTAAAGCATGCCAATCGCTTTTGGACTGGCGGAACCACAGCATAACTCCATTAAAAGCACCCAAGCCACCCAAGTCAAACCAATTACCCGCCAAACAAAACACACCGGCCACAACGACCACAGCTGCCCAAAACTCAGGCATGCAACACCCACGTCTCTATAAAGTTTTTGGTTTTCTCTTTTTGGAACGCGGTTATTTGCTTGAGCCTGCAACACTCCTCACCGTCATCGACCAACTGACTTTGGTGGAAAACGAATTGATTTTTGTTCGTGCAACATTTTTTGGCAGTCGCATATTGGCGCGTTCCGGCAAATCGAATATGGCAACTTCATTGTGTGGCTTTTACAAAAATAAACAACAACAACTAGCATGCAAATCACCAGAATATCGATATCGATAGTTTGCAGCGTGGTCGCGTTTCTTTTGTGGCCGCCGGCCACATGCCACTCCACTGTTTTGAGCGCTCAATTGTACTGCGATATGAGATAGGCTGGGCATTCCGGCTCGCGCATATGTGTGTAGGCTGTGAAATGTGATGTTATTGCGGTATGAATATGATTGTAATTACATTCCATTACACACTTTACCTGGGGTCATGTCATATTTAGCGTGCGACGGACGCCAAATAAGGAGGCGGCGTTGCCCGCGAACGCGTGCCACCAGTTGGTTGCTCGCCTACCAGTGTCAGCGCCGGCTGTTGCTGGGGTTAGGTTGTGAGGGCAGAGCTGGCGATGAGGTGACTGGCAATTTGAAAGCAATTTGTTTGCGTTTTATTGAGTTGCGCCAAAGGGGATTTACCGGTCACACGCCGCTGCAGTGGAAGGATAAGCGCACATTGAGCCTTATGCAGCCATAAAAGCTCTTGTTTGGCGCTGTTGTACGTAGCATGCCACGCAATGCGGCAAATTTCAATTGGTTATTGTTGGCGAAAGGAGACAATTGTTTTATTGGTCCAAATTTGCTTCTAATGAACGAATGAATATGGATGTTTTACGGAGAAATAGGCGCTCGAATATTATGTTAGGTTAGGCTAAGATATCTCCGCAAAGCTAATACAGTTGTGTTCGCTGACGTTGTGCAACACCAAAGGCTTCGTCGGGATCGGGAGGGACCTTTCCGAGCCGTTCGATACCAAACGAGGCTTCAGGCAAGTAGACTCCCTATCATGCGGCTTCTTTAATATGTTGTTGGAGAAACTAATACGAACTGCAAAGTTTACTAGAGAAGGCACAATTTTCTATAGGCGTGTAAAGTGGGCCCATTGTGCATTGGCAACGGCGAGTACTGCAGTCGATGGAATAATGAGCTGTATGAAATATACGGCGCTGGTTAGGTCATTTTGTACGGATGAAAGAGAACATTCCAGCTTTAAAGGCTTTCGTTTCAGAACCCGCCGGTAAAAGCAGAGAACGAAGAAGACCTCGACTCTCTTCGAGAGATCAGGTGGAGAAGCACCAAATAGCGAAAAGAAGAAACAAGTAGGCGGTGTCTCCGCCAGTAAAGAAAAATAAGAAGAATGATAAGATAAGTCAGGTTTCGTCATAGGATTGATTTTCGAGCCAAAGGCAGCGCTGGATCTCACTTAAACAGCAGTGAACGTTGTTCTATTATGATACCTAAAAACTCTTAAAAATACATTAACAGATCCTCGTAGATCAACGGAGCGTTTTGAGCTCATCAAACAAGTATTAAAGCGGTTAATACAAATCTCAGACACTTCACTAGGTTTGCCGAATGTGTCACACTTGATATTACAATCTTAGTTTGTGAAATTGAATGGTTATGGCCGTTTGATTCCAAAATCTTTCTTTGCAAAGAAAGATTAAATATGTACGTAGGTTGTGCCATTTAGAAAAACGCATGTTGCCTTTATTTAGCGTTTTTAACTTTTTCGAAAGATTTTTTTGTTGTTGTGATGACAGAAAACATTTCCCGTATGATCTGGAACTGAGCTAACTGTCTTTGGTCGTATAAAAAATCGGATCCACTTCAAACTCTTTAACTGAGGCTAACATGAGAACGAGTTTATTATTTCTCTAAATATTCGCTTTGTATTTCTGACCTTATCTTTCTCCTCACTTTCAGACATCATGATTTCTAAGCAAAGTCGAAGATATTCGAGATTTCCTCTAACGAAGTAATAGTATTCCCATCATTACTTTACATATCCAAGGAGCTAGACGATGGTGTTGATGGAATGCGCTATCCACTAGAAAACAAAAAAAGTTTGGAATTATTTTCGCTTTCTAAAGACATAGAATCAGTGCACGTCGAATGTTTAGAATTTAATTCAGTCCTTTGCGTCCTAAATAAACTGAAAATCTGGCTTTCTCAAAAAGCGTTAAATAAAATGTATGATATACTAGCAGTGATGGCCATTTTTAATATGCCATGATATGTAATTATTGTTTTCATTGTATTCAGTAATATTTACAATTTCGTCATGGAACAACGTTTAAAAATTATTAAATTTTATTTTTAAAATAATCAATCTCCAGTTCCATCTTTTCTTCTACTATTGTCATTTTACATTTCCATTACAAAATGTTCAAGTGTCAATAAGTCAAAAAACCCCTCAAAGTAACGAAAATATTGCTGCCGTTCAGTCAAGTGTTGTTTGCAGATCGCAATTTGTCCATTCCAGGAGGTTCTCAAGATTTGGGGCTGCCTGAAACCACAAGCTGGTGGATTTTGAGAACGGATTTCAGCTTGCATCCACATAAAATTATTCTCACTCAAGAACTGAAGCCATTGGACCTCAGAAAACGTCGTAAATTTGCTAATTTTGCCTTGGAGTAACTTGAAAACGATAGCAATTTTTTCAAGAGTATCCTCCGATGAGGCTCACTTTCATCTGAGTGGTGCGGTAAATAAACAAAACTGTCGATCTGGTACGCAGAACATCTACAAATTATTCACGAACAACAATTTCATTCAGATAAGGTGAAGTTTAGTGGTCTGGTGGAATCAGCTTTCGAAATGTAGCTGGTTGCAACGTTACTCTCAATGGAGAGCGGTATAGACCAATGATAGTCAACTTTTTATGGCCGCAATTAGAAGAAGTTGATCTTGATACTCGTAACATCTGATTACAACGAGACGAGGCTACGTGGTGTACAGCACATGCAACAACCGAATTATTGTGAGAAAAGTTTGGAGATTCGATTATTTCAAGAAATTGTCACATTAAATGGCCTTCAAAAAGTTATGATTTTCTACAATTAGACTACCTCTTGTGGAATTTTTCGATGTTACTAGTCTTTAGCAATAAACCAGACTCTCTTCAAGCTTTAGAAGTAAATATTGAACGTGCTATTTATGACATACGACTTGATTTAGTTTATTCGAAAATTGGGTTCATCGAATACGTTCCTGCAAGAGAAGTGGTGGGATCTCCACTTGAATGATGTTATATCGCCTTCTCATTTTAGCTCGCCTTCAAACGGATGTTCGTAGGCTACCCAGAGGTTAGAATATCTATGCAAATGTTTGTCCGTCTGTATATACGAAAAATAGTCGCTTTTTTGAGATATCAATTTGAAATTTAATAGACCCAATTTTTCCCAAGAAGCTGCCCATTTCCGCTGCCTGACAATTGTAGGATATATACAAACCTTTGACCGATTACGTTTTCAGATTTACAAGTAGTTATATGTCATGTATTTACTAAAAGAAAAGCACCTATGAAGGGTATTACATTTTCAGTACAGCCGAAGTGAAGGTTTCCGCTTTTTATACCCTGAACAGAGTATATTAAGTTTGTCACGATGTTTGTAACACCCAGAAGGAAGCGTCGGAGACCCTATACAGTATATATACAAATGATCAGTATGTTGAGCTGAGTCGATTTAGCCATGCCCGTCTGTCCGTCTGTCTGTATACATACGAACTAGTCCCTCAGTTTTTAAGATATCGTTTTGAAATTTTGCAAACGTCATTTCCTCTTCAAGAAGCTGCTCATTTGTCGGAACGGCCCATATCAGACCACCATAACATGTAGCTGCCATATAAACTGAACGATCGGAATCAAGTTCTCATATGGAAAACTTTCGCACTTGACAATGTATCTCCACCAAATTTGGTATAGATTATTTTCTGGGGCAAAAATGTAATATCCGAGAAAATTGTTCAGATCGGTTAACTATAGCATATAGCTGCCATACATACTGAGCGATCGTAATCAAGTTCTTGTATGGACAACTTTCACATTTGACAAGATATATTCACGAAATTTGGTATAGATTATATTTTAAGGTAACAATGTAATCTCTGAAAAACTTGTTCAGAACGGGTAACTAAAGCATATAGCTTCCATACAAACTGGACTCTTAGTTACTAACAGAAATGCACCTGTGAAGGGTTTTTAGCTTCGGTGCAACCGAAGTTAACATTTTTTCTTGTTTCTCTTGTATTCAGCCACAGATAATAATTGCTGAAAAAACTTTCTCGAACTTTGAGATCAAAACTAGAACGATCACAAGCTTTGCTTACTTCAGCGGTCGAGTTATTTTTGTCTATTAACACGGTTTACGGATCATGCTGACCAACATAGCCTAAGAGACTACGGACTTAAAACCGGTCTCGAGCAAGTGATTTTTAAGGCGAATATATTTATTATAACTTTTAAATACTGTTTATCTTTTAGAATCATGCGTCTATTCTTTCAAAATTAAATTTGTTCGTTCTAAATTGATTACAGAGCTATATATAATATCATAACAATATTCTTCAAATCCTGTGAGAAAAAATTTAAGAATTTCATTTAACCACATTTAATGCTTGCAACAAATCACATCACTTTATCAGCTTTAAGCGCAAAAATCTGCCCGCTCTAGGCGCTCGAACTGTCAGCGAAGAATGCACGGCATATTGACACAGTCCAAATATATGCGCTACATACGCTTTGCCGAGCCGGGGCAGGCTGGGCCGTCCGTTGTCATTACGCGTAATAGCCGTCAGGATGCGCTCGCAATAACAACGACAGTGGCGAAATTATGCGCTTAACACAGCAGCGGCATTCCATTTAAATTTCGCCAAACATATCGATTTTCAATTTTCCCACACAATAGCAACAACAACAACAGAAATATTAGTACTTGCAGTAGCCAGTGGCAGGCGCACAAATGCGCCGATAAATTTACAAAGCAGCGAGGCAATGAAGAGCAAACGCCTTCGACGGCGAGCGCACACATACATACAAATATATGTAGATGGACTCTTATGGTCATTCAATAAGCACATAAATGAGCAGCGCGCCGCAATGTTCGGCGGCGACAATAGTAAAGCAGGAGCTCCAAAGAGCTGGCATTACTTGCGAGCTGCTGACTGCTGGCCGCTGGCAACGATTTGCCGCCGTTTGGTCGCTGCACCGCCGCGATAATCCGTGTATATATGCACCTTCGCACACATCCATACATGCACAAATGCATATGTGGCATACATTAGCCTTCAGTATGGCGGCCACAGAGCTGACTTTATGGCATTTTAATGGTCACTTAATTTTGTTTATGGATAATGGGAAACATGTTACGGACGCACATCGATTATTAGCCAATAATGATTATTACCGATGCTTATTCTTATTAAGCAGCAGCGGCGAGCGCTGTGTGTCGTGTTGGCTGTGGCAGCAACGGTAGCTGTGGCGGTGGCGTTGTGAAACTGCAGCAGTCCGGCCCACAATGGTTGGCAATTCGGAGCTCAGGTTGCCGGTAGCGCGGCTGCATGCCTTTGCTGTGCGGATGTTCGCGAGCTGCACTTTGTTGCACTATTGTCGAAGTAATTGCAAATTTACCCATTACCGCATAGTTGGTGTTATTGTTATTGTTGTTCGGTAAATTGGGCGTAATTTTTCTTGAAATCTGCCTGTTGTGGTGCGACACAAATGTGGAAAGTGCAGAAATATTTCTCTCAGGCGGCGGTTTTCTTCAAAAAGCTGCATTAGAACTGAACTAGTAGACGATTCTAAAATGAAAAACATGAGAAAACGTAAACTTTGGGCTCTCTGAAGCTATACAAGTTGTAGTATTGTAGTACTTTTCACAGGGCCATATTTCAGCTTAAAAGGGACGTTCGGCGTTGCCTTGGCTATTGATCTATGGATTGGTCAATTTATACGTCAGCTACGTCCTCTACTGGCCCGTTACCGGCGGTTCCAACAAATAAGTAGCTTCGTGCGAAGAGAGTAAAGCAGACATCGGTTGTCTTATGTTGTACAAGAGCTATAGGGAAATGTGGGGACTCTCAACAATGGTGACATTTTGTCTTTACGAAACCGTAGTCAAGCCGTGTTCGTTTGGTGAAAGGCGGATTGAAAGAGTTCCGCCCCTTAAAACGGTTGAAAGTATACAAAAAGCGGTTAATCGGCATCTGTAGTGCAATACTAACTACAGCAACAATAACCATCAGAACATGTGTCGGCAGGAGCATTGATGTGAATGCTTGGTATATGAAGTGGCCAAACCAGGGTCACGCCAAAATGCTCTTCTCCTTCAATTGCATTCCTGACAAATTGAACCACTGCGTCACAGAAGCTACTCTTGGTGACTGTTTCCGTACTCACATACCGACGAGCTATATTTTCACGGGGAAAAGTGTAGGGATCTGCGGCAGTGAGCTATTTCATGGATAGAACGAAGCTAGGAATAAAGTTTGGGGGACGGAATCTTCTACCATATAAGGAGCTCTGCTTAGCTCAGCTATAGGCTACCGGATTACTGTGGCTAACTTCACTAGATATAGCATCAAGCTATTTCTACAGCAGACTCGTCTAGGCCTCCGATCACAGCGGAATCTGCATAGCCGATGAGCTAGCAAGAGTGGAAAAACTTACCGTGCTCACATCGGAAGGGTGAATAGGGCACTCCTCTAGATGGAATTCTCTCTCCTTTACTCTAATTATTAGTGGTAAATGATATATTCAAAGAACTTGGGGGGCCATGTAAAATGGCGAAAGTAAAATCCCTCCAATCACTTAATAGTTAACACCAGCGGTACCTTAATGTGGTAGATACTTGCGCGAGAAGAAGCCACTGTCAATCCAAGTAAAACTGAACTTGTTTAATTTTCCAGGATGCTTAAAATCACGGATGAATCCTATTTCGTATGGAGGGGTCTCATCGTCAACCTGTCGAAAAGGTGAAGTGGTTAGGCCTTATCCTTGTTAGAAGTATTCGCGAATTTGCGCGTTGAATCTATGGGCTTCGCGCGAGCTCAGCCAGCGTTGGCGGCGAAAGGGTGGTATCCACTCCCTCTTGGTACTCAGCTTCTACATCTTGGAACTACCTCAATCACCAAAGGGAACTCCTATCATCTTGTACGATGATAATTGCACGATGACGTCGGGCAATGGAATCGATGGCATGTGCTCGAAAGTAAACGGCTATCTCTCCGGCCCCAGCCAGCCGGAAGCCAGCCTGAAACACATGGGTAAAAGACAAATAAACGTTGTTTGCAACATATAAGGCAATCGGCCAACTGGTCCATAACTACGCCCCACCAATATGATCGCCTGGATGCAGTGAGACACAGCCGAGCTACAGACTTGTCAGAACACTGCGCTCTTCCATCGAACATCTGCACAGTGAGGCCCGTATGCTATCACTTAAGGAGCATAATGAACTTCTCTCCAAGCATTTTCTGCTGGAGTGCTTTCGCAAACATCTTCTTTATAGTCCTCTGCTTGTAGCGGAATCGCCTCCTAGGAGCATTATGACATTCTTCCTCAACTACGTCGTCAACATAAACCAATATGCCGACCAGACTACGAACGCAACAAAATTTAGACGTACTCTGACCGCCATTCACAGTGGCGCCATTAACACCTTCACCGACTCCCTTTCAATGAATGGCGTACTTGAAGTCAAATCACCACACATTGCAAAATAAGGGTTCGAGTTGCCGCGGGAATCAAAAGTGACCTTTGCACAGCTTCGTCTTTTTAATGTAACAGGTTAAACTCATACTCAACCAGGATAGAACCTGACACTAACCACCTCTTAGCATGCGCTGCTATCGCTACACATCTGACACCTCCTCGAAGCAGCACGTTTCCTGGGCCTACCGTTGGATGACCTCGATGACAACTTTTCTAATCCTTACCATACCAACGAGGGCTAGGTAATCGTTAGAGTACCCGCAACTTGTACCGAAGCCTTCTAGTACAGAATGCAATGATGACTCTCCCATTAGCAATTACGTGGATTTTAGAGGACAAAAGTTGTCAAAATTGAAGGGAGGAAGATGAGGTGAAAATATCTAGCCACTTTCTCCTTCACTGTCTATCTTTTACCAGACTAATGTTGAAGCAGCTCTGTTGTCATATTTTCTCCGAACCCAAGGAACTTGTAAAAATTAGACAGCTCAATAAATTTGTGGTTCGCTCTAAGGACTGTGTAGATTTACGACGGTATTTTCGATCCGTACTTCGGAATTCTGGGCATCACAACGTACAAGCGTTTCTAGCACCCAAAGTCGGATTATTTGTAGCTTCATGAGTAACCAGCCTATTTAGCTAACCTATCCAAACTTAAATTAGATCATGGTTGTTCACAACAACTTTTGCTAACGCCTTAACGGATATGGAATTATAGAGCTAGTTCTTGAATAAATAAGAAAGCATGGAAAGTAAAAAAAAACAATATTTTAAACCAAATATAAATGCTGGAATCGTCGCTCTCTTCTTTTTTCTGTGTTGCAAATGTTAATCCATACGTTTCAGAAAGGGCACAAGAATTGACGCGATTCTGCATGACCAGGGCTAAGTTAAGCTAAGTATTCGATTCAAATATGTCACTCATCAAACTACCCACGCATCCAATCAAATTCATGCAACTTATTTGAAAGATATTCAGATTAAAGTTTTTAGTTTAAAATACCAAATCTATTAGCTAAGATTTCGTAGCCAAAACCAACTGCTTTAATTTACAGTTACTTAAGTTGCACTTTAAAGTAATACACACGTTTGCTTGTCAAGCTTGCCACATAAATCTCGCCCATTCCGCGTTGAAAGTGTGTCAAAAGCAAATTCTCGCCGTGACATTTCTTATCAGTGCGGCAATTTGGTCGTGTGGCATGCAGCTTATCAGTCCTTAGCACTATGCAAAAGTTGCAACAAATAAACAACAACAACAATAACTGCAATAAAAATATGTGCTTATCACGTATGAATGGAAAAAAAGGCAAGCGACACTTATTAAAAGAATAAAATTAATATCAGCGGTTGGCGCAACACATTTGCTCAAGTTGCATGCGCGACGCGGCATTTAGCGGTGTGGCGTAGCATATCGCGTGGCGTGGTTGGCAATGCGTGGCATGACAGCCACATATCAGAGACGTGTGCGTGGCATGTGTAAATGCAACACAAGACGATTTATGTGTGTATGTATATATGGATGCTTGTATATATTTATTTTATTGTATATATGTAAGTATTTATGTATGTATGTGTGTATGTACATATATATGGCATATACCTTTGTATGTTGCAACAAGCGCGCAATTGCGTGGCGCGCACAAATTAAGCAGGCGCTAGCAGCCACACTATCGAATGGCGACGCGCGTTGCTATTGTTGTTGCCCGAGCGGGCGAAAACGTCATGCAAATTAAAAAATATATATTTACAACTGTAAATACAGGCGTCAATGTGTATGCTGCTCTTAGTTGGCCTGCCAAAAGCGCAAATAAAGCGGCGCGCGAAGACGCTGAGGCAACTGCAAATAGCAAGAAAATTCATAAAAACCAACAACAACAGCAGCAACAACACAGCATCCCAGCGCATTTGCGTAGGCGTTCAAGCATAAAATGCATTTGCCACACGGCTTATTTGTTATTACATATTAATTTATTTGTCTGCTCGTTGAAGTAAAATAAATTATCTGTAGCAACTAACAAGCTGTTAAGCGGCTAGCGTGGCGCGGTGCGGTAGGGAAGGCGGCGCGCGCACAGTGCAGTGGGCAGACTTGGGCGCTGTGGCTGTCAGACGCATATGGGCGGTTGGACACACACATATGTATATATCGACATGTACATAGGTAGCAACAAAGTAAATAAGTTGGCAGCGCGGAGGTTGAGGCTGAGGCAGATAGCCAGCGCTGGGAGACACCGCCGAACGCACAGTTTGTCAGTTGGTGGTGTCTTTTGACAGGCGGCAATAAATCAAAAAAAGTCCAAACTTCAAGTGTAAGCTAATTTTCATGTCAATTTATAATAACACCTCGTTAGCGGAGACTTTACATGCCTGACCAACAACATGCCACACTAACAATTCTTCCATTTAATCGCATATTTGTAGATTTTGGCATTATTAATGTGCTCTAATGCCTTTATTATAACACATATAGCAATTATAAGCATACTCCATATATACATAAATTCATATATATTCATACATATACATTTATTTATGTATGAATATGTATACTCACTTTCAAGTAAATATTCATGCCACTGTGTCGCTTGGGTTAATTTATTTTATTTGATGCTTATAAAGACATTCAATTATTTTTAATAAAATGCAGCGGCAAAATGTAGCATGCTACATGCAACACCGCCTAGGTAACATGCCTGCCTGACGGTTCCGTACGAAAAAGGTGTTGGCGCCAGCTTGTTGCTTGTTGATTTGTTTACAGGCGATAAAGATTTTTTTGACATTTTAAGTGAAACCGCTCGAGCGCACAGACCGAACCGACCGAAATCGAAGTGTTTTGAATAATTGCTTACAATTTGAGCAGTCAAAACAGAGTAACGGGAATTAAGTGTTGCCGAAAATTGGCGATTCGAAACGGTTGTCAGCCAAAATAACGGGTGATTTTTTAAGAGCTTGATAACTTTTTTAAAAAAAAAAACGCATAAAATTTGCAAAATCTCATCGGTTCTTTATTTGAAACGTTAGATTGGTTCATGACATTTACTTTTTGAAGATAATTTCATTTAAATGTTGACCGCGGCTGCGTCTTAGGTGGTCCATTCGGAAAGTCCAATTTTGGGCAACTTTTTCGAGCATTTCGGCCGGAATAGCCCGAATTTCTTCGGAAATGTTGTCTTCCAAAGCTGGAATAGTTGCTGGCTTATTTCTGTAGACTTTAGACTTGACGTAGCCCCACAAAAAATAGTCTAAAGGCGTTAAATCGCATGATCTTGGTGGCCAACTTACGGGTCCATTTCTTGAGATGAATTGTTGTCCGAAGTTTTCCCTCAAAATGGCCATAGAATCGCGAGCTGTGTGGCATGTAGCGCCATCTTGTTGAAACCACATGTCAACCAAGTTCAGTTCTTCCATTTTTGGCAACAAAAAGTTTGTTAGCATCGAACGATAGCAATCGTCATTCACCGTAACGTTGCGTCCAACAGCATCTTTGAAAAATGATTCCACCAGCGTACAAACCACACCAAACAGTGCATTTTTCGGGATGCATGGGCAGTTCTTGAACGGCTTCTGGTTGCTCTTCACCCCAAATGCGGCAATTTTGCTTATTTACGTAGCCATTCAACCAGAAATGAGCCTCATCGCTCATCGGACACGGACGCGAAACACATTTCGAACCGAACACTGATTTTGGTAATAAAATTCAATGATTTGCAAGCGTTGCTCGTTAGTAAGTCTATTCATGATGAAATGTCAAAGCATACTGAGCATCTTTCTCTTTGACACCATGTCTGACATCCCACGTGATCTGTCAAATACTACTGCATGAAAATCCTAACCTCAAAAAAATCACCCGTTACATAGTTTGCGATAAAAAGTTCGCAGTTAAGCTAAAATAGATTCTCAAAATTTATAGCCCATTTGCAGGCGAAACATTTTTGAACTAAGCGAGTTGTGTTTGTTGCAAGCGAGCGCGAAATGAATGTTGAGCTGGTATAAATTGTGGAATGTATTTCGAAAATTACGCAAGAGTTAATTTGTCAAAACGTGATTATTCAATGATTGAAATGTAATGTATCTCATTGAGACAGAGAGAGCTGTAGATCAATTCTTCCATACTCTTTTTGGCAGCTTCGAATACGCATGAGGACTCTGAGGGTAGTTGGCTGCGCTTGTTTGAACATGAACCAAATATGTAGATTGTAAAATCTCTGGAGGCATCTCCGGAGCCTCTTTTAGATCGGCAATATCATATACACTTGGTGATGATTGGCAAGTCAAGTTTTGAATTTGAAAATAACAGCAGTACGAAATTGTTTTCCCAAGGCGAGCTAAATGATATGACAGAAAGTGAAATTGCTTTGCTGCACCGTACGCTCGGAATAATTTGACACGAAGACATCACAGTCAAGTGTCAGAGTTTGGGACCAACCTTCGATTTTCCGTTACTAATTCGCGAATTAAGCTAGTTTAGGTTCGATGTCTCATCCATGGATCGCATTTTGACCTTTGAGAAGACATAAAATAAAATTCCTTTTTCCAGTTATATAAGTCGGCAAAAATTAATCGTTTAATTTTTATTTTCATCTGCTCGCTGATAATGAATATAGCCATTCCTTACCTTGCCTTGAACTTACTGTTAAAAAACTCAAAGCTAGTATTGTGGCCTGTTAACAAAGTGTATAGTCACTTCTCTAAAGGAGGCTGCACTACTGAGTAGTAAATCGACCGCACAAAATAGTTTGAATATTTTTTGGCAAATTTGCTTTACAAAGTGGGAGGGACAAGCAAAAATGGCAGCTAACAAGGTAGTAGTAAATATATACCGAAGTACAATTTCTTTTTCGTCTTAATCTTTTCTAGACACTTGGTCACAGCGCAATCGTCGGAAACCGTAAAGCCGATGAGTTGGCGAGAATAGACACTCTTACGAAGTTTGACAATTAAGTAATGAGACTGATTTTATTGCTGCGCTTGTGGTAGACCTGTGACCTTGCAATTCCCTATCTCTTTTTTCGGCATCCCTCCCCTCTCCATTGATATTTACCATCGCCCCCCCCCGAAAAAAGTTCGCATGAGCAAGTTGAAGGTGAAAACGATGGTTATTGTTTTTTTGATAGTCGTGGAATCGTCTATAAAAAATTCGTTCCACCGGGGAAAACTGTGAATCAAGACTAATATTGTCAAGTACTCGAAAGATTGCGAAAACGAGTGAACAGGGTGCGCCCAGATATCGCTCGTAACTGGATCCTTCATCACGATAACGAGCCGTGCCACACCGCCCTCAGCGTGTCCCAGTATTTGGCCCCTAAAGGAATCGCCTTGTTGCAACAGCCGCCTTATTCGCCCTTTGTCACCCTGTAACTTTTTTTGTTTCCTAAAACAAAATCGGCGGCCAAAGGAACCCATCTTGAGTTCATTGATTACGGAGATCCAGGCAGCCGTGACGAGGGTACTCGTGGACATCCCAGTCGAAGCGTTCCAGAAATGTTACGAAGCATGGAAAACGCGCTGCAATCGCTGTATAGCTGCCCAAGGGGACTACTTTGAAGGGGATGGCGGAGTTGTAGAATAATTTTCAAATATATAGTTTTAATGGAATCAGTCTCATTACTTAATTGTCATACCTCGTACATCTAGATGCGTATTCGGTATTAGCAATCGTTAGCCAACAAAGCGAAATCCTTCTGGCCCTAAGTAGAGCATGAGAAGTCCATTGATGTTGGAGTAATGATTCGTATCTTAACTGGACACTGTCCCAATAGCACTCATGTGGTGGGGCTAAAGTTTTTGATCACTCAACTTGTCAACGATGAGGGGTAAAATCTAGACCTCTTCTCTTCAGCAGTTTTCCAGCTTTCGCCAGACTAAAGTTGAAGCATCTCCTTTTTTGGTTCTACGAATCTGGCGAATTGACTAGATTTGATATTATTTGCTTCAATAATTTAGTGACGCCATGCAGGTGTTTTAGCGATATGCTATCCATACCGATTAGTTCCGGGCAGTACAATGGACAGGCGCATCTAGTTCCCAAGGAGGGCTTATTCGCGGCCTTTCGAAAAATCTGGATATTTAATTAGCCTAAGCTAACCTATCAAATCTTTCCTCCAACACTGTCTGCAATATCGATTATTGTTCATAGCAATGGCCAGGTTTCATAATTTCTATCTCTTTGTAATATGTAATTCTTCAAACTTTAGACGGCTCTTTGTGTATTTATTTTTTGAGGAAAAAATTACAAATGTTCTTAAGAGAACTTACCTGAAGCCCTTGATGTTGCAGGTGCTACCAAATTTTCTTCCCACAAGAACCGTGATAAATAGACTTCAATCTGAATAAAAATTAGTCGCATGTAATTACCACAAATTGCCACTTCAGTGACCAGTTTTCGGACACACCTACAATTCGCACACGCATGTCGGGACGCGAACACCAACACAGTTACTTGCGCGTGCAGAGTCAAAAGCCACTGTCAGTACCAACAACACTACCGGCTGTGGCAAGTTAGTCGACCGTGTTTTATTTGTATTTGTTTTCCTTTTTGTTTTTTAGTGTTTTTTTCCTGCAATTTCTTTTGCCTCTCTCCGTGGCAGCAGCGTCGTGTGGTCATGCCGCCGTCGTTTTATTGGTGCAAGTTCACACAGACGGAATGCATTTTTAATTACCCACAGGATGCGAAAAACCGACACCAAACAAATTGCCATCATTTCGCAACAACACCGTCGCCGAGGTGCTTGCAACAGCCGTAATAGTCGCTTGATGTGTCGTTTGTTGATGTTGTTGTTGCTTGTTCTTGTTTTTGTTTTTGTTTTTATAGTAGTGTTGCGGTTGTGCCTCAATGAATGGTTAACTGCGCCGCTTTCCGAATTTTTTTTTTCCACCCAAATATATACTTGCAACATACTATCCACAACCATATTAGCGGTTGAGGGGTGGTGGAGGCTGTGTTTCGGTGCAAGGCAGACAATTTAGTTTCCAACAGCGACAATCACTGCAATGGCTGTGGTAGTTAAGGCGCACAAACGGTGGCTTTGTGTGGCAACATTAGTGCACTACTGGTCAGTCGGTCGGTTAGTGGGCGCACGCACCCGCGCCATTACGAGATCATCCCATTTCATGCAGTCAAGCCTCGTGGCTGTGTGACTGCAGCCAAGCGTTGCATGGTATTAGTTGTTGCACGTTACGCTGTGGGAATCTGCACGACTTTGCCACCGAGCGGCAGTGAATTTTCACCGGTCTGCATGCTACAAATTTCCCTGGCGAGTTGAGCAGTGACTAAGAGTATATGGTTATATGAGTGTATAGGTGTTTGCTTTGTCGGCATTAAAGTGTGCGCCAGATGAAATGCTGTGGAAAAACCACATCGGCGCTGACGCGGAATCAATGAGGCGTGCAGACAGGAGATATTTTTATACACTGCAAAAAATAGTGCGTTAAATGGGAATGGTTTTGATCCTGTTTCCTTTTATATAATGGTTTTCAAATAAAAAAATAAATGGTTTCAACAATTCGTAAGCTGAGTGACTAATTTCGACGATCTACTGTGGCTAGCGTATAAGGGTTTTATAAAGCCTAGTATGATCATAACCTCAATTCTACCATATTTAAATAAACGTTCGGCGAGTCAATCGTGAAAAATATTTTTGGAAAGCCGAGGCAGGCAAGCTGAAAAATTCGCTTTCTTTTTTCTTTTGCAGAACGTTTTTTTTTATTGGATAACACCGAATAACAAAGAAATACTACTACTACTTTTTAATAAAAGGAAATTCGCATGCCGAATATGTTTAATGAGTTTGAAATTGTTCCGGAAAACAGTGTACCCAAAGTACCATATTCTCAGATTTTAGTATCAAGTAACTTCTTCCTGTTCTCAGATTTTAAGAGGTAGTAAAGCTTCGACAATATTAAGAGCTGCTTTGTAGTAAAAGCGCAAAATAACTACAAAGTTGGTATCGAAAAGTTTTATAGTACCCATAAGCTTTATAAAAAGTATATATCTAAATGAACAACCTCAATCTTTACCTCAATTTTAATCTCAATGTCCTTTCCAATCTCAGATCAATTACCTTTTCGATTTCAATTTGAATTTCAATCTCAACCTCAACCTCAATCTTGATATCAAAAATATTCAATTTCATTCTCAATCCAATATCAATAATAATCAATCTCAATTTAAGTCTCAATCTCAATCTCGATCTTAACCTCAATCTTTACCTCAATTTCAATCTCAATCTCTATGTCTATCTGAACGTCAATCTTAATCTCAACCTTAATCTCAATTTCAATCTCAACCTCAATCTTAATCTCAATCTCAATCTCAACCTCATTCTCAATCTCAATCTCAACCTCAATCTCAATCTCAACCTCAATCTCAACCTCAATCTCAACCTCAATCTCAATCTCAACCTCAATCTCAGTCTCAATCTCAATATCAACCTCAACCTCAACCTCAACCTCAACCTCAACCTCAACCTCAACCTCAATCTTAATGTCAATCTCTCAATATCAATCTCAATCTTTATATCTATTTGAACGTCAATCTTAATCTCAATCTCAATCTCTATCTGAACCTCAATCTTAATCTCAATCTCAACCTCATTCTCAATCTCAACCTCAATCTCAATCTCAATCTCAACCTCAATCTCAACCTCATTCTCAATCTCAACTTCAATCTCAATCTCAATCTCAATCTCAACCTCAATCTCAACCTCAATCTCAACCCCAATATCAATCTCAATCACTACCTCTATCTGAACGTCAATCTTACTCTCAATCTCAACCTCAATCTCAATTTCATTTTAAACCTCAATCTCAGTCTCAATCTCAATCTCAACCTCAATCTCAACCTCAATCTCAACCTCAATCTCAACCTCAATCTCAATATCAATCTCAATCTCTATCTCTATCTTAACGTCAATCTTACTCTCAATCTCAACATCAATCTCAACCTCAACCTCAAACTCAATATCAATCTCATTTTCACCCTTAATCTCAGTCTCCATATCAACTTCCATTTCTATTTCAACCTCTATCTCTATCTCTGTCTTTGTCTTTATCTCCATCTCTAGCTTTAAGTTTATGTTTTTCATTTCTATCTCCGTCAATATCTCTAATTCTATCTTAAAATTTTCTCCGTGTGCTGCTTAGCCCAAAGTCACTGCAACCAAATGGATGAAATTGGGATGCGGATGCGGTGTACAATTATTTTTGCCATTTCGCAACATTACCGCTAAAAGTTGATTATGATGCTACAACTTGTCTGGATGTGGATACGAGAGCAGTAGCGGGCATATCCGGGAAGCCAACGAGTCAACCATTGACATAAATAACGGATATATTGACAAGCAGCAGTTAGGTAAGTGCCGCACTTTTGTCATAATGAGAATAAGAGCTTTAAATTCAGGTTTCAATAGAGTAAAGTCAACTAGCAAAAACATAATTCTAAAGTTTGAAACTATTTTTCATATTGCTGGCAAAATAAAATCTAGAAAAACAAAAGACTTAAGGCACAAACTCGCACATATTTAAAAACAAACACAAATAGAAGCTAATAGCTACATATACATATGGATATAAAATCGCTGTGTATGCTAAATACACCACACAAGTACAACAACAACAAGTTGCAATATGCACATTGTGCGACAATGGCTGTGGCAGACGCGCATTCAACCAGAGACATGTTGTCGTCCTCGACGCGCGCTCAGTCGCGACGGCGCAGACAAGGCGACGGTATCCTTTTCAATGTCGCCGCAGCAACATGCCACGCCATCGCGCCACAAGTATCGGCATGCTACGCTACGCTGCATTGCATTTGACTGCGTTCATTCAGCGCTTGCATGCACCTCACGCCTCTCCCCTCGCCACACTTCCTTGCAATTTTGCGAGTTCGGTTGGCACTCAGCTCTTGCCACTGCCACAGTTTGGCTGATTTGTTGTTGCTGTGCGCCTTTTATTGCCACAAATGTTGCTGCACTTGTTGTTGCTGGTGCTGGTCTCATGCCGCTGCTGCAAATATTGGTTGATTTATTGAATGAATAGCTTAAGTTAGCGTATCTGTTGGTTCCTTTAATTAATTTGTTTCTTTCACCAAATCGAATGTTCATTCTTCGTATTTGTACGGCAAGTTGCAAGTGGTGCCGCTGCCACTGCCACTGCTGCTTGTTGCATGACACTCTCTTACATACTACATACACACACACAACCGTGTAATGTCATTAATGCCGCGTACATTGTTGCCGCTTTGCGTGGCAACGCGCCGCGCTGTGGCACAGTTACATGCAACGGCTAGTGTTTGTTTGTATGCGTGTATGTGTGCGCTTGTGGCGCGTTGTCATGCGGTGTCCTTTTCAATGTCTTCTCTACCTCCTTTTTTCAATTGCACCAATTTGCTTTTGTTGTTGTTGTTGTGTTCGAAGATGTTCGTCGGCTTGCGTTTCGCGGCATTCAGGGCGCTTGTGCCTGGCACATCGTGCCATAAATTCAAAATCGTAACGCTGTCACTTCGACGCCATCGACATTTATTTATTTTACATGTCATTTGACTCACCAAAGCGTTTAACGCCTCATCCCCTGTCGCTTTCGGCAGCAGTGCGCTCTGGTATTTTTACAAAACCACTTATTTGTTTGTGTTTGTGTCTGGTGTCTGCCAAGTGTTAGTCGCCAACAGGAAGTTGTTAATGAAAATTCGAATTGCACTTGATTTCTACGCAAAGTTGGAACCTGTTTTGCGGCTCATATATTTTCCAATTGAAAAGGAAGACTAAAGTGCAATTCCTTAGAAGATTCTTGGAAGAACTTACGGTATTCGCTTTTATAATTGAAGATTTCACCTAATTAGTTTTTGAGTGATAGAAGGTTTAGTTTCCCTGACGAAACTTTAAAATAGACGACGAAAGGTTTCGCCACTTGCTATGGCTATCCCTCTGGCCACATACGTACGTAGCACTTCCTCTCTCTCTCTCTCTCTCTTTCTTCATTGTATAGTAAGGAAGGGGAGGATCTCGATCTATCTTTCTACCTCTCTCTCCTTTCGTTTATCAAACGCAGCTAGAACTTTCCAAGCAGAACTGTTGGCTTAAAGCAGAACTATTGGCATAGAGAAAGCCTGTGAAATTCTACTCAATGGTTAATGGAAGATACAGAGAGTTACAAATAGCCAGATGATATTGCTAACCTTGCCGTCTCTAAAGTTAAGCTCTAGCGCAGTCAAAAAATGTAGGAAAGCTTTAAGGTAGTAGTCTGGTAACTTATGCCTACTTTCATAACTTCATTGAAGAGTGGTTTTTTAGGAAAATAAAAATGAATTGTCTTGAATATTTAGAGTGTTTTTATTTACATATTGAAAATATTAAAAATATTTTACTTGGCTCTTGATGTTATCTGAAATCAAATATTCTGGATTATTCTTAATCTATAGACATGCCATTCTGGTCGGAACTACTGACGTTAAATTTCAATGGTAAAAAACGAAAAAATGGTGGAAAAAAGTTTTTTTTATTTTAGCAAAGAAAGGGTTGTAAAATAAAAAGTTAGAGGTGAAAAAAATTCTCGTTAGTTCCGACGAAAACTATAAATGTGTAACAGAGCCTGTTAAAATTTGAAAGCAATCCGATCAGTAGAAAAAAAATTAGGACCCGAGCCGACCAGAAAAACAATGTTTTGAGAAAAACGAGTTTAAAATTCAACAACTCCGAGAGAGAGGACTCTGAGGCGCTCTAGGAAACTCGTTATAACTCCCGAAATATTTTGAATTTCTGCCTAAAATTGTCACAGTATATGCTCAAGGCATTGCACTTTCAAATTAAGCAAAAAAATGTCTCCACTTGTTCTGTCTATCGATCAATAGGGAGCTTATACGTAATGGAAACAAATAACTCAGAACAAAAGGAAATCTACAACCAAATGCGAGATAGCGATACAGATATTGCCAAACAGGACAAGACAAAATCTAAGAACTTATTACAAAGTCCAAGAAAATTATAAACAGACTTATAGATAAGATAACCTGACATTGACCATCTGGAGTAAATACGCTAAAAATGTTAATGCCTCATACCATACTTGCCGCAACTGCAAGCTGGAAGGCTATAAAGAAACGGTTCTACACTTTCTCTGCGAGTGCCCAGTTAGATCACAATCCCGATGTAGAACACTTAGAATCCATCAGGTATCATATTTTGAATGTGTATATACATATGTATACCCAAAGTACTCGTAGTTTCCATGAGGGTACTGAGTGGTTTGAACTCAGCGATGAAATTATGTAGCAATATTTATTTACCTTTCGATTGTCTTTCAAAATGGCGCATCCAGCACTCGACTGAGCATCTCTGTTTTCAGATCTTATAATTAAAATTTTTTGGAAAAATACTTTAGTTTGAAAAGACATTTTTAATTAATAATCGGTGATTTATTGTGAAAAAATTTGATCTGTTGATTTGAAGTCGATCTCCAGGAGAACCTTCGAAAAAAGAGGTCTGGTGCTGATGAAAATATTCCTACTTAAATATTTGTCGAATCTGAAAAGCTAAAAAATATAGGACTGCATATTTGAAATTTTCAGATTCTTAGATTCCCAGAAACTTATTTTTTGAGAAAAAATGTACTATTCGGAGTGACATAAAAATCGAAAATTTATCAAATTCTTAGACCTTTAATTGAAAATTACTTGACAAATTTGTATGAAAAGTTCGTGTGAAAACTTCACGGCGATTGGTTCAAACTTTTCGGAGAAAAACATATTTAAAGTGTTGCAACCGATTGTACTAAGTTAAAAATTCTCACAAATCCGTTTATGTATATATCTGAAACTGTTTGGCGGTTACCTTTCAATTTTCGAAGTTTTTTTTTGGGTTTTTGTGTACCTAAAATAGCTATAATCAGAGTTCCTGTTCAGTCCTGTTATACAAAGAAGACTTAGGCTTTCGTAGTAAGTAACAAGTTCTTTCTTTTCTTTAAAGTAGTTTATCTTTAAAGAAAAGAAAATACAAGAAATCTGCGTTAGAAAGCTAAATTGTGCAGGCGTTTCGATAAAAGCCTAACCTCATCAACAAATAGTAGCGCTTTCTTAAGGGAAATATAGTACAAACTCATGATTAAACGTGAGGAATTTTCAAATTTCAGAAAAATTAAAAAAAAAAAGTTATATCATTAGGTTTCTATACCACTTTTTGGAAGGGTAAACGCAAAGTGAAATCAAAAACTTTGTTTACTAAAACTCTTCAAAAGCAGTTTAAGTAGTTTCGATGTGGTCAAATATCGGAGACTATATCAAAATGACAGACCGCAGATTGAAGGTGGGTCAAATAATTAATATAATATTGAATAGGTGAAACCTGAATTTAGTATTGAACATGGGAAATCTGCCATTGTGATGCCTGACGCGGTTACTCAACTTAAACAACAAGCGGAACCGTAAAATCGAAACACACCAGTCTTTGATGCACTTGAACACGCAAAACACTGTACGCTACAAATCTACTCTAAGAAGTCCTACCGCTCAGAAGGAGCACTGTTTGCCAGGACTTATAAAGTCTGTGCTCAGATACGATTAACCGAGAAAATATGCAGGCATAAATGAGATTGGATTGGGCATGCGAATCTACAAGATAGCAGAAAGAAAGAAGGCCGCACACCTGAAAATGCACGCAAGGAGCCAGAGCAACAAAGAAGAGAAGGGCCGATTAGGCTTTTACAGAGAACATATACTCATTTGGTCAAGGAAAACTACGTCCAGGTAAAATTGACCTACCTAATGCTATTCCACTAAGCGTATTTTATAGATTTGACCAGTAAGGTCACTCTTTATTTACAAACTTGAAAAAATTAAACGCCGGACAAAAATTTTAGTAAAAAGTTAAGTTAAAGCCGCCAAGAAATCCTAGGTAACAAACCTCCAGAGAATATATATTTCAGGTGAGTTAAAGATTTTTGAGCTTCAGATCCAGCTTAAAGGAGAATACTATATGTTGAGAAATAAATTCCAAGAACTTATTTGATATTCTTCTTAACTATTCAACTATTCGTTTGAAATTGCTGATTAGCCTGAAGTCAAACGGAGGTACATCAAGTGAATACAATGATTCGGCACCACATTGGTCGGAAATTTGGCAAAAACCTCACGAATAATCAATGAAGTATGCGACGGTGTGATACTGTGGTTGGAGACCTATAATTCCGGCCCGTTTTTACGAACAGCTTCGCGAAAATGACGCATATGACTCAAATAGTATTCCTTGTTGACAGTTTGGCCAGTCAGAAAAAAAGGGAAATGCGCCACATCTCGATAATTGACCTAATTTTTTACCTGGTTTCACGTGTTTTTTCGGCTTCGGCTCACCTTTGCTACGATATTCAGTCTATTGATTGCCTGGTCCTAAGCATATATCTAACACACATCGCTAATAATAATAAGTTTCATTAAATCCTGGTAGTCGGAAAGCACTGTTTCACAGACGATAACGCGAAGCTGTTTTTCGAAAAAGTTGAGTAATTTTGGAACTAATTGCTTTTTCACTTTTCTTAGGCTCCAATGATCTGTCAAAATGGTTTTCACTGATCCTTCCGGTATCGCAGCGATGCCAGTAAGGACTCTAATTGTTAATCGTCGATTTTCAGAAAGACAGGAATATATTTAGATTAGATTTGGCCCATATGGTTTATCGTATGATTATTCTGAAGAGATATTTGGTGCAGACGTCATTGATAGTCATACCAAACTATTTAAATATGAGAAACAGTTTAAAAATTATATTTTTCTTTTAAGCTTATTTGATAGCTACAAATTATTATGATCATTCTCAGAGAAAATTTTCATGCGAGCCCAAAGAATTCATAGCATGCAGAACCAAGTAGTAAACCTTGACAAAGGCTTAACTCCAAGTATATTATGTCTTTTCAAATGAGTTTGATTCCCACAAATATTCATATATACATATGTATGTACGTATGTATATGGTATATGATTGCATAATATTTATAATCCCGCATTGTAATATAATAAAATACAGGTAGCAGCAGTACACGTGCAACAGCAGCCAACATGACGGCTAACATGCCAGCTGTTCAATGTCAGCAACATGTTCGGGCCACGTCAGCAGCATGAGTAGCATGAGAGCGCTACAACAAAACAAGAATAACATATAAAATTATATACGAAAGGATACTTTTGTCCCTCAACCCACCAGACCGCATGCCACGGCAAATGAGGCAATTTCACAGGCAACAACAGCGCGCTAAGCAGAGCAACAGTAGTCGACAGCTGCAAAACAGCAAACATGCAGCGATGATTGACCAACAATCTCATTTTTAATAGTTGCCGTACATTTCAAAGGCTGGCACTTTGCATCCATGCCACATGCAGCCGACAAGGCAACAGTGACCACGGTAATATGAGACAAATATGCGACTGCCATTTGACATGGCGTAAAGCAGCAGCGACGACGGCAGCAGAAGTGTTGTTGTTGACAGTGAAACGATTTTTACATTTTCACGTGTCATAGTGGGGTGCAAGACTGCGCTTGCGCCACAAGATGGTCACTGGTCACTTCGGCGGAGTTTGGCGCAGTTTGGCACTGTTCTTGTCTGCGCATGCGCAATGACAGTGGCACTTACGCGTAGTAAAAACGCATCAGCGGTTGTTGCGCCACTTGGCACAGTATTCGCGTTATTATTTTGTTGCTGTTGTTGCCTTTAATGTTTCATTCACTCGGCGCAGGAGCAGCGTTGTCACACAAATCAACAGATAACGCAAGTCACTTTGTCACATCGTAAATTTCGCGAAAATATTCAGATTTTTTTGTCGCTTTTCCAGCGCCTGGCATGTAAGTAGTTGCGCATGCGCTTTCCTCAGGTAAATAATTTAATTCTTCTCATTGAATTTATGCCTTTGGTAATATCCCCGTGTGTACTTTAAGGGACGCGTTGACTTTTGTATTTGTTTCATATGCGAGGCAACATTAATTAGACGCGAAACTATCATGTTCCGCTTGGCATAAACGTCATGTTCGGCGTTGGCAGCAATTACTCTTCAACAGACCAAAATACATATAAGCAACAACAAAAATCGATGATGTATAACGAAGCGGTGAGCAGGAAAGGGACAATGCTAGAAGTAAAGAAATTGAAAATTAATATTTATGCACTGAGAGAAAAAGTCGAGGCAGTAAAATTTTTGTTTATGAGGTCAGTCAGACCCTCAAGTCTTTACAAAAATGTATTCCAAAATGAAGTAGGTTTAAACTCATTAGGGGATAAAATAACCAAAATTAAAGGAAAAATATTTTACGGGCGATGCGAATGATATTTCGGCTTTCACTTTAGTTCGTCTTTAAACGGATGTTTTTTGCTTATCTCTCAAGGGAATGGCGCTCAGAGAACTTTGCTCAATTGCATGAACATCTGCATATGGCTCCATCCTCAGAAAACAGACTGCCTACATCGCAGCGTTAAAATCGATCACACATACGGGATGAGATAGATACCAAGAATTTAAGAGGGACGCATTTGTAGACAGACAGGCCGATGTATTACCGGCCGAGCGTATCAACTATGGTTGATTGAAACCATGCCCGACGTTTAAGCGTGCTGTGTCAATCCACGTAACGGAAGACTCCATTATCTGCGTCAGTTACCCTTTATTAACTACGTACCAAATCTTGGAAAATACCTGGGAAAAGAGGACTGACACACACCACCTCTTCGTCGATTTTAAAGCTGCAAGAAAAGGCCTTAATGCTGTTGTATCTGAATTCGACGGCCTCGCAAGACTAATACGGGTGTTCAAACTTACGTTGAGCAATACAAAAATCTTCGTCAGGATCGGGAAACAGACAATGCGTAACCATATAATGCACTTCTTTAATCTACTATTGTACAGCTCCTGGCGTACACCGATGACATCGATATCATTGGCCATAACAACTGCACCGTTAGTTTTCTTTTCTCCAGACCGGATAAGGAAGCGAATCATATAGTATGTGTCTGGTTGTGAACGAAGCCAAGACGAAATATCTCCTGTCATCAAACAAACAGTCGTCACACTGGCGACTTGCTTCACACCTCGCCGTTGACAGTCATAACTTCGAAGTCTTAGATAATTTCGTCTATCTTGAAACCAGCATTAACATCAACAACAACGTCAGCTTCCAAATCCAATGCAAAATAACTCTAAAAACAGGTGGTACTTCAGACTGTGTATGCAATTGAGAAGTAAAGTCCTCTCTCGATGAATTTGGTCTTTATTTGTCTTTGATCTTTACTCTGTAAGTCACACAGAATACCGCCCTGCTACATATTGCAGAGGAATGGACGATGACAACATCAAGTGGGTCGGCATTACGAGTTTTCGGGAGTAAGTTTCTGCTGAAGATTTATGGTTCTTGGCATTGGCAGCGGTGAATACCGACGTCAATGAAACGATGAGCTGTACGAGATATACGACAGCATTGACAAGGTGCACCGAATCAGAAGACAGCGGCTGCTCTGGCTAGATCATGTCCAAATAGATGAAAACGCTCCAGTTCTGAGAGTATTCGATTCAGTACCCGTCGGGGCAAGCAAAGGAAGATGTCAGTTAGTCGACCTCAATAGTATTTGTCGAATTTTACAAATTTTTTAACGTAAATTTTGGCAAGCACTCAACAATTATCATTGGGTAAACACTGTATTCTCCTAAATCCATGTGACTTCTGGCTATGTAACTCAAAAAAAAAGCGCTGCGGGGAAACCATTTTGAGTTAATTGAAGACATCAAAACAAATTCGACGTGAGAGCTGAGATCAACTGACATAAACAGCTGTTGTAAAGACACTGGTTGACAGATCGCGCTAATTTTTGCATCATAATTAAAAACAGTTGTACAAACCTAAAATCTTAAATGAAGAATTCCCCATACTTTCTGGACAGGGTGTATTTTCCAGTATATACTTAACTACTTAAATTTAGCTCTTCTTTAACGATCATAACCTCGTCTTTTATAGCTACTGTCGCCAGACTGTGTTTTGGTTCGAAGTTTGAGCTATACAATCATTCGACTTGAAAGTTAGTTCAGAAGTTATATCTATATTATTTAATGAAAAGTATAACTCGTAAGGTTCTTACTGTCTCTATATTCTAATTCATAATTAGAAGAAGCTTTCATAATATTAAGAAGCTTTATCGATACTTTTACGGTGGAGTCTGTGCTAGTTAAAAGCCTATGCGATGGAGTTACGCGTGAAACATGGCCACTATAATAATGTACCTAACGATCAAATTTGACTGAGACTGCAAAAAAACACATTTGCACGTATTTTAATCCTCAACTGGGATTAATTTTAGTGCCTTCGGCGAATTTTGATTTAATCTGCTTCGGGCTCATTTTTTGGATCGCTTTTCGCTAAATTGTTGGACAATTTCGACGTCATATTCGTGAATCTTTTCAACAGCATTGCTGAGATTGTGCAATGTAGGATCTTCAGCTACGTTGTCAACCAACTCTTTTCCGATCCCGCAGCAAAGTCTTTTTAACAAAATATGTAGGTATCTTAACTAAAAAATTAACCAAAAAATTAACCAAAATGTGTTAAGTCGAGGTAAAAGAGATATTGAGTTCCGATATTACCCCTGTATTGTAGACACGAACCGAATCCCCGAAGCGAAATCACTTAGCGAATCGGAAAAAAAAGCTTAGAAGAATAAAATTTAACTATAAGTAAATAAAAAATATGTTTCCTTCGATTTTTTACTGCGTGCCAGTGCTTATCGCCCAACACATTGTTGGTAGCCACAACAAACACCAATTTATACATTACAACAACAAATGAAATAACACAAACAACAAATCACAATGCCGCACAACATGTGGCAATAGCGCAAGCAACCTTAGCAAATCATATCAAGAAGAATAATAACAAACGCAACGACAACAACAACAACAAAGAAGTGAATTTACAAAACAAACGAACATCAATCAAACAGCATCAGCATTAGCTACAGCAGCAACAACAGCAGCGGCAGCAACTAATAAAAAATGGAATTCTGACTGAATCAAATACGCGACAACCATTGTTGCTGTTGTTGTTGCCGCTGATGAAGCAGCTGTTTTATTAAAAGCACCGGCAGTCGCTTGGAGCACCAACAACAACACCAAAGTTGGTGAATGAATGTTGTCTCGCAGCAAACGCGGCAGCAAAACGAGATATGATGATGAGCAGCGCTCCAGTCGCCACCATTCAACGCCAACTTGCCACATGCGGTGTCAAGCTGCCGAAGAGGCACAAATCATGCACACACACACGCACAAAGACACGACACGAACGATCGACAGCAAGAGGTGAGAAAGCGTAGACGGCAGCAGGCAACGTTGGCTGGCAGCGCGGCGCATTCGAGTGAGCTGTTCAGCGTGCAACAGGCCGGCGTCTGCGCATTGTTTGCAGCTGACAGCGCATTGACGGCCGAACATTACTCATTTCGCGCAGCCACGAGAGGAGCAACAGGCAATACGGCTTTAGTTTTTCTGTATTTTAAGTTTAGTGGTGTTGCCACAATGGTTAGGCGCTGCCACGCTGCCGAGTGCACCCTTCCGCACATTGTCGACTGAATTGAATTGCTACGCTTTGAATTGCACATCAATTGATTTCCAATACACGGCTACAACTTGTGGCATGCCAGTCGGTTGCAGGTTGCCGCTTACCTGCGCCGAGTGGCAAGTTAAAAGCGAGGCGCAACTTAACTGTTTGTGCGCGTGTCTATGTGTGTAGCATTCATAAAGGGCGCTGCTGCTCCCCCATCGACAGCCGCATGCCGCATTAAGTAAGAAATAATCGAGATTTTTGTGGGCGCTGCGGCCATGTCATAAATCATTCGCGTGCAACAGCGCTGCGGCTGCGCGCTATCGCCAAACAAAACGCTTTACAAATCACAAGCCGGAGATGAAAATGAAAACAGACGAAGTCAAGCTATTGGTGCGGCATTCTGCCACATTTAACCTTTTCTTACTGCAGGCACACACACACACACATAGACGGAGCGCTGCATGGAGGCGGTCGCTTCACGCACCTTCGTATCGGCTTACTGCCGCACAGTTTACATGTTTTAATTCCGTGTTCGCTCGAAGATCATTAAAAATTTGACAAATGATGCGTACGCCACAGCAGCAACAACAACAACAACACGGATATTATTAATAAAGTGAATGCTGTGGCAGACACACTTTAATTGCGCTAATAGTGTTGAATGGCGGCGCTGCCGTACGCCAGCGCAACGCTTTCGCAGTTGGAGTAGGTGGAGGCGCGCTGCTCGTGGGCAGCAGAAGGGCTGCGTGGCTGGGCGAGCGGGCACAGCGGTGGGCGATATCGTGTTGCGCCGCGCTGCCTGCCGACGGCGATATCCCGCGGCACTTAATTTGCCTCTCAACTGTCGGAGTGGCGGTGGTTCTGCTGGAATTCGTAACAAAATATTATAACTAACACATACACAAACAAACACACATGCCACACATATGAGTGTATGTGCTATTCATATGTGTGGCAAGTGTGTGTTTGTCGAATTTTGTGCTCATATGTGCTTGTTATTATAATTTATCTTAGTTTTGTAATTTTATGAGCTGCTTTTCGGTTGTTTTGTTGTTATTGTTGTTGTTCTTATTCAACTTGTTTGTAAGGCTGTCTGCTGTTTTCTGATTTTTTAACTCTCTCTGCTTCTTCAACTTTCTTTCTTATGCATTAGCGGCTTTTTGAGCTGGTGTCTTAGCGCTTGCGTGTTGTTGTAGGCAGTGGGTGCTTGAACGGTAAATTTGTAATTAACTATCACTCATTTTTTAATGAAATGTTCTTTTACTAATTTTTGACTGGCAATAAAAAAGTCGTTTACATATATTAGAGACGTCCACGTCATTTTTGGATATACTTGGAGAACTTGATTAGATTAATTTTTCAAAAAAGTTTGTTTAAATCAAATGTAAATAAATAGCCTTTTAGAGCAACAATATTGAAGAAATATGGACCGATGATTCCGGCCAAGTCGATCCATACGTCAGTACTAGTGGCAGTGAACGGCGCCGAATCGACTTTCAGCCACGGTTGCTATATTTTCTTCACTGCATGCTGGACGTGGTCTATTCGGGAAATGGTGTTCACATTCTATTGACAGTGGGGCTAAAGTAAGCTTTCTTGGCTGCTCATGAGCTTTACTGTTCCTGCGTTTGTGACCTGGCACTTATACTAATTTGATCACAAGCTGACTCTGCGGAACTGTAAATTTACTGCGATCTTAATGGCAGCAACCTCGGCTTAAAAACCCTGCAATAGTCAGGGAGTCCGCAGCTGAAGTTGAAAGAAAGTTGCTGGCAATATACTCTTCTGTTAACTTGGCCCCAACGCCTTCTAACCCCCCACAATACCCTGGTAGGGACGTGGACAGAGAAAAGTTCGATGGAGTTTGGTTTGGCGACTCCTTGGTCCAAAAGATCCGTTATAAAGTTAAAGTGTGTAAGGATTTCCGAATGTTCGTTACGTGTTCATTTAAATTAGAGCTATTGGTAATCGACTAACTGAATAAACTGGATTGGGCATTATTCGAATAGTAATATTCGGTTTGCTGTATCCAAATAGTCATAAGTCGTCGACTATCCGATTCACCGTTTTTTTTTTTTTTCGAATATTATTGCTCGATTAAGATTCATATGACCGAACCGGATACTCGAATAATCGTTTTTCAGATTATTTGAATAATTTTCAGAGCCTTAATTTAGATACCCAGATTCCTGGAGTCTGATGGCAACTTTCACAGCCATATACCTTCCGGCGACATATATACAAGGTGCGTTATAAAGTAAAGAGGACTTAAAAAAAAAACGGAACAAATGGTTTTTTCGGCAAAATCAATTTATTTTATTCAAGATAGTCTCCTTTTGCTTCAATACAGCTTTTTGCGCGGTCCAAAAACATGTCGAACGAGTGCTTTAACTCGCTGACCGGTATGGTCGCCGGTATGCCGGGGCAAGCCTTTTGAATATCCTCTACGTCTGCATAACACTTTCTTTTCATGGGCAAATGCATTTTTTCGTAAAGGTAGAAGTCGCACGGTGCCATATCAGGTGAATACGGGGGGTGGTTAAAGGTTAAAATGTGATTTTTGGTCAAATAATCGTCCTTCAAATGTTAGATTCTGAGCAATTTTTGGTCGTTAGTCAATTTGTGTAAAAAAAAAACCGTTTCGTAAGCCCAAATGTTCAGTCAAAATGCGATAAATCGATGTTTTAGAGATGTTCAATTTTCATTTCCATAAATTTCAATAATGATTTCGGCTGATTTTTGATGAATTCACGCACAGTTTCGATGGAATTTGCACATGTTGATCGTAATTTATGTCCTCACGACCACTTTGAAAACGTTGATACCACTCGTGCACTCTGCTACTGGATAGGCAATCCTCGCCATAAAATTGTTTTATCAATTGAAACGTTTCGGTAAATGTTTTACCAATTTTAAAACAAAATTTAATATTGGCCCTTTGTTCGAGGCACATTTTCGCACCCATAACACAAACATACTGACACTTAAAATTCAATAGCAATTTTTTCAACAAAGGTTGGAGTCCTAACTCAAAGTCTTCGATTACTAACGCTCTGCCATCCTCTCAATTCCTTATTAACTTATTCTATGCTTGGTAACTGCCCTTGATATCACTAACTCTGCTAATAATTTTAGAATTTCGGTATATAAGATATCTTTATTATCAATATACATAAGTGTTGATCATTGTATGTCTTTACTACATCTCTACAGCAATCACTTTGTACACTCCATCAACATGTTAAATCAGTTTCACGAAAATTGATTCGTTTTGGTCACTCATTAAATTCATCAATTGGTTACTGCACAAATCTTCGTTCCCATCAAATGGCAATTTGTGACAGCTGTTGATTAGTTAAAACCATTGGTGGCATTCAAGTCTTCTTCTTTATTGACTTAGACACCGCTCACGCGGTTATAACCGAGGGTGGCATTCAAGTGAGGGGGAAAATAATTAAAGATTCTGAAAATAAAGGCAAAAAAATAAATTCATTTATAAATTAATGTGTGTATATAAAGTTTATTTGAAGTGTTTCGATCAGATAAATTTAAAATGTGTCTCTTACAACCAATTTTGTAATAATGTTCTTCTATATAATGAAAATATAATAACAATTTTTCCAGACAAAAGTGCAAAATAAATAACTTTTTGTTACAAGCATAGATATGATATAGGAATTCTCTTTTCTATAATTACTGTGGGCAAAAAAGTAAGACGTTTTTAATTTAAATATCGCGCGAAAACTATTAGTTGAAATATTCTGTTTTTGAGTTGGTATGAATGTCAGCGACATCTGTGCCAAATATCAAAACAAAATAATCCTGAGTGTTTAGTATACGTTTGTCTTTCTGAAGTATCCGGTGCCGAAACCTTCAGAATTATTATCCTTCGGTGATAATTGTTTACCGCGAGCAAGTGTTATTGATTAGTAAAAAATATTCAAAAAAAAAGGTCGAGAACGCGTATACGCGTATATATATTTGAAAACAAATATCCTTAATAATGTTCCAAGTTCATATTTGGATGTTGCTGTAAGAAATTCGAGTTCCAATGCCAAAAGTTTATAAAAATTTTCTGAGTTGCACTTGGCAAGTGAAAAACTTACGTCGGCTTTCATATCACGATTATATCTCATCTTTAAAGGGTTTTTTAAAAGTTTGTTTTCAAAGATGTGAGAATCAAGTAAATTCCACTGACTAGTTTCCTCAAGAATTTTGTACCCAGAAAAGTTTTAATCAAAAGGAAGACCTGGCTGTGGTTGCTTCCACGAAGTTTACGTCTGGACAAACAAAAACCGCGAAGGATTTATTAGAATATTCTTATTCTTATAGAAAATAATGCTTGTTTTGTTAGTAAATGGATACCTTCTGCATAGTCTTTCCTTTCCTTTTATTTTTAATTCGTCTTAAAAATGGGAGAAAGACACATACTCTTTACTATTGATTAAAAGTGCAAAACCCTGTAGTTTACCTCATATAAGAGCAATTTATTTGAGAAAAAATCAGCGTTTCAATAAATTAAGTCAGTAAGACCAACTTCTGATATTATTTCAGGTACTACTACGAGCAAAACATAACAAGACTTTTTTCATAATTTAAAAATTCTTAATTTATTTTTCCAAATGTATGTCATCTCCCCCAAGGTAAAGCCCTAATGGCTTCAATTTACTCAAAATAGTATCTCCGGATCGATCGTTTAAGTTCGCTGAATAGCCTGAAGACACACGAAGCTAAAGCAAATGAATGCGGTGGTTGCATTCCGACATTGGTTAAAAAACTCACGAAGAGTCAATGTTGTATGCGACGGTGCATAATAGTGGTGCAAAAACCAATAGTTGTTCGGCCCATAATTCCGGCCTCTTTTTACGAATAGCTTCGACGCTAACACTTAAATAATATTCCCTGTTTACAGCTTGACCGGTCGAAAGGAATTCGGAGTGCACCACACCTCGATAATCGAAGAAAAATGTCAACATAACCTTGATTTTTTTCCTGCTTTGTCGTAGTTTTTTCGGCTCACTTTTGCTACAATCTTCGGCCGATTGATTGTCTATTTACGGGCCTTAATTCAAGACACCAATAGTAATATGTTTCAAGACATCCTTGTGGTCTGAAAGCATTGCTTCACCGATGTTAACGCGTGGCTGTTCTTCAAAAAAATTTAAGGATTTTGGAACCAATCGTGCTTTCACTTTTCTATGGCCCAAATGATCTTTAAAAACGGGTTTCACGCATACTTCTGATATTCCAACAATTTCGGCAAGATCTCTGACTGTTAATCGTCGATTTTCAAGCTCCAATTTCTTTATTTTATTGAGGTGTTGATTATCAGTTGATGTTGATGGTCGTCGAGGATGTGGTTTGTCGTCAACGCGTTCTCGACCTTTTTTGAATATTTTGTAGTAATTAAACACTTGCACGCGGCAAACATATTCCTTGTAGTTGCTAACATCAAAGTGGAGAAAATACTTCGCTCATTTTTGCAAATCAAGTAAAAATGTTTGATACTTAGGAAGAATATAGTATGTGAAACGACAATAATCTGTAAGAACCGTCGTTGGAAGCCCATCTAAATATGAGAGGAATTCATTTTTCAATTGATTTTCTAAATTTTTGGACCACTTTCGACAACTCAGCATCACAAATGAGTTATGGAGACACATTAATCGCTTCTTAACCAAAAAGAAAGCTTTCTTTTCAAATTTTTCTTCGTTCCCAAATCATTTTACAAAGATATCAATTACAACTTAATCGCTCGGCCCATAACTCAGCGATAAAGTATGATTTTTATAACTATTTCAACTCCATTAAAATTCCAAATATTCAAAACTACGAAAAACATTTAAGATTTTTGCATATGTCATTCGTGTACGTCGCTTGCGTGGGCCGCGGCGTCTCGTCGCAAAGGCCAATGCCGCGCGAATACGTCGTCAGTGATATGTTGCCAATTCGTCTGGGGCTGCTTTTTCGCTATCTGTCTTGCCATCAACACCCGGCTCGTCTACGCGGCCATCTGTAGCGCAGATTTAAATATTCAATCTTGACTAGAAATATGTGTGTGAATGTGTGTGTGTATTTCTGAAAACGTATCGTTTCTTTAGGCTTTTGGCTGTCTCTTTGTTTTGTCTGGCATCACAATTTTTTTCGATTTGCTTTTGTGCACTATTGTTGGTGTTTCACTTGTCCATCGTGTTGGACACACTATGGCTTTGTATTTGTTTGTCCAACGCCGACATGTCTCGTAAAATATAAACTATGATTTTTATGTACGCGTCTCTTAATAAATTGCCATCTACATTTTTATTATTATTTATTAGCCGTTTTTTGCTTCTCCCATTTTTACTTTGATTTTTTGTTAGCGACAACGAAGAATAGCTAGCTGGCAAATGATATGCGAAGAGTGCGCTGAGCAAGTGGTCGAAACAAGTTAATCGAGTGTTCGCTGCGCGGGAGGCGACATCCGAGCGTGCGTGCCTGTCGCGGCTGGAGCTAAGCTTTCGAATGCGTATTAGCATTTAAATCGTACGATGATTTCTTTTTAAATATTAATAAAATTTAAGAGACTAACTAGCAGCTGAAAAAGTGTGTCTGCCATACAACAACAATGGCTGTACTTCTATTATGAGACACAACATTTTTTTTCTCGATTTGGCTATTCAGGCTAGTTCTTTGATTTCTCAGAAGAAGACTAAAAATAGCGCGGTGATGGAAACGGTTTAAAGTAAGAAGTTAAAAGTCATCAGAATATTTTCTAGTTTTTAATGTGTCTGAAGACAATTTGCGATAATTTCTTAAAATATTTATGGATGCATTGAAATAGGTGACTTTTACAAACTACTTTTCAATTCGTATTTTCTGATATCAAATTTTAATAAATTTTCTTAAGCAATTAATTCTGATCTTCTATTTTCCCTCTCAAAATAATTTTGAGGTCTTTATATAACAATAATCATTTATAGAATTTAACAATCTTTCCCTTAAACTCAGATCTGGATTAAAATAGTTTGCTTGTTTTTATTATAAAAGCATACATATGTGGTCTAAATGATTGTTTGTATATATGTATATTATGGTGTTTTTTTTGTATTGAGCTATTAATTTTTTTCAGTCCCGTCACGAAATTTCCTTGGAAATACCCTAAAAAAATCCCTGAAAATGTTAATTCTTAATATTAACATTAAGAACTGGACCAAGGCGTGTATAATTTTTCATAGAAAATACACTACAATCGTGAGTTTTATCTTTAAGTTCCTACAGATCAAAGGTATGTTATGGCATCGCTTTGACTTTAGACGCATATTTCTCAGAATTCTTCACTCTACAAAAGTTCCCAGTGCAACAAAGTCGTAACTCACACCGGCGAGGTGGTACGGGGCTCTAAGTCCGATTTTTCCAAGAATTTCGTATTTTTTGTATATATCTCGTAAATGACAGGAGCTATAGAAAAAATTTTAACTGCAAATTTGTAGGCAATTTTATATGCTATGAAAAAGGTTCGGGGTCAAAATCGCGATCATTAATACTTCTCGAGGTATTCGGCTTTTTAAGTCAGGCTTTATAGAATGTATAATATTAAAAAATATCTATAGGAAACAAAGATAAAGATTAAAATAAATAGTTCAATACAAAACACCGTAATGTATATACATATATATATATATATAAATGTATATAATGTTATCGCACATTAAATTCATCACTATGTTTCCAAGATATTGTTGCAGAAATAGATGGTTTCCTCCACGCTGCTTCAGCTATTGGTTCCGAAATCTTGCTATGATTATGAAATACCGTATAGAGCCATAATTTTCGCCAATATCTTATAATATTTATTTTTTAAGACCCTATTTGATAGCGTGTTGGGTCAAAATGCTAAAACAAGGTATTTGAAATTTTGGATATCTATGAAATTATTTATTCCTGTGAAAGCACATTCGATACCATTATGTATGCAATTCGATTTCTTTTGTATGATCACCACGGACACGTTTGAAACAGTCCAGACTCTCACCCAATTTTCGAATTTTTTCGAAATGCAATGCTGACTCATGGAGTATGTGTGGATTGCTGCCTGACCAATAACGCATATTTTGATTATTGATGAAGCCATTCAGCCAGAAATCAGCCTCATTGCTGAAGATGATTTTTCGATGAAAATCCAGATCATCTTCAAGTTGTTGCTCAGCCTAATTCATGAGCATACGACCATTCTGGTGGTTAAGCGGCTTCAGTTCTTGCGCCAATTTGATCTTTAAGGTTATAGGCGCAGATCTTTCGCAAAACTCGCCATAACGACGCCACAGATGTGCCCAACATTTAAAAATGACGAGTGAGAGACAGATTTAGGTCTTCCCCAATTGATGCGCTAGTGGCAGCAATATTCTCGACTCAAGGGACTTTGCCTTACGGGGAAGGGAACATTTTGTACTGTGCTTGCGGATTAAAATTTTTCCACTAGACACTCAATTGTTGATCTAATAGGACGATTATGACAACCATAAATTGGACATTGCGCTCTTAAAGTTGAGGTCACTGACTCCGAATTTCGGTAATAAATTTTAATAATTTCGGCCCATCGTGGGATTGTAAATCTTTCCAAGATTAAATGGCAAAACTTACTGAAGAGAAATGTCAAAGGAGAGGGAAAAAATATGGTTGCAGTACCTATTGATCTACTTTTTTAGTGTTCCTATTGAAAAACCCGTTTCTTTATTTTCATATTCTGTAGCTTAGCAGAAAGTCAGTTACTTGGCTTTCAAGATCGATATCACTTTAAATTTATTTGGTCAGACAATAGTATAGGGTACGAATTCTTTCTGATTATGATATTTATTAAAGAGCTTTTTTTGTGTTGCCGATTTATGTACCAATCTAAACGTGATATATAGTTTGATAAGATTTATGTCACTTTTGAAAGTGTCTATATCTAAGGTTGTGGTTATGAAGGGAAATACTCGTATAGTTTTCAAGAAGAAATAATAAGCATATAAATTAATGTATTTGGTCAAAAATTTTGGGTCTATTATGAAGACAAGTGTTTGTCATTATATATAAAAAATTATTTCGGAAAGTAACTGAAGAGGTTGGCTCAAATACATTCCAATGACTACTTTTTGCAGCAACTGGGACAGCATTCAGCAGTAACGCACTGAATATTCTCTTCAGAGGCATCAACCGTATTGGGCTTATCTGCAGTGACAAGCTTATCCGCATTCACAAAAAATAGTCTCTCGTTATTAACACCACCACACAAGTACCCGTGCCGAGATAGTGCGCTTACCAAAAACTTCCATCAATTGATTGTTTCGTTGGCTGCATGGCTTGCTAACCAAAGGAAACCATCAACGCTGAACAATTTTTTTTTTTGCGAAAATCGGGATCAGTTACAAAATATTAATGCTAGCCACAGAATATTTTATGGCTCGATATATGCTTATAAGTCTGAGTTATTGTAATCATCTATCACGCCAAATCCCAAGAATTCGTTCCATGAATCGATTGAGATCTGCAGATATAACTAACTTATGAATTAGTGGATATCTGAGCTGAGGACTATATCAAGATAACAGAAAATTTCTTAATATATCGACATCATTTAAACTGAGCATATTTTGAAGGAGGATTTGTGAACACTTATTTATTTTTCACAGCTCTTATAAAAATTAGTTAACGTAGTGATCAGACTTTTGCCTTTAGGAAACACACACACATTTTTAAATCCATAACTAAGCAAAACTTTATTCAATACAAAATACAAAAAAAAAAAAAAAATCTTGGAAAAAAACATAACAGCACTAAAGACTGTGAACTTCGTAACCTTTCATTCTCATTCCCATTTTATTGTAATCCAATTTCACGGTTTTCTTAATAGCCGATAATCACAACACATATTCGAATGTAAATTCACGCCCAACAGTCCAAATAAGCGAACGGCGTACTTAGAGCGGTGGAGCCTGTGAAGTGGCCCCCCAACAATCAACAATGGCGGGGAATGGTGGGTGACGAATGAACACAACTAAAACACCATTACAACATTAACATTTACGAAATCATTTATTAAGGCCTACACACTCAACTAGTTGTTGTACTGTACATATGTGTATGTTTGTTTGTTGTTCATATATAACAAAACTGTTGAAACATTTAACGGACTCACATTTTTCGATTCGCCACGCTACCAGGCGTTAAGTTGTACGCGTTGAAGATTTGCCTTAAAAAGTTGTTAATTTGTTTATTGCCCTTAATAAAGTGAAGGCAGGCCGACCGGATTGGCTATACAACAACACACACACACATGCTTACTACTTTATATACAATAATATAGTTGTGTGTGTTTCTTGAGCGCGGCAGTGGCATTGGCAAAAGATTGCCGCCACCGTTCGTGCGGCTGTCGATGATTGCTCTTCAACGTTCCCAGACTTTGCGACGCCGCTCCATTTTAGGCTGGCATTCACCCACCCGGTGCGCTAAGTGTGTTAATCGTTAATCGCTGGATTAGTTGATTCGATATTGTTTCAAGTTTGGACTTTGGAAAAATTTAGTGTGTGAAAGTAAGAAATAACTGAATTTATTTGGATTTTTGGAATAAAAATTAAGCGTTTTAAATTGGCTGCTTAGTGGCCGCTATAGCTGAAGTGCAAGCGGTGAATAACTGCTATTCGGTGCATTGGAGTTTCGGCAGTGGTTAAGTATGAAGTTAGAAGAAAGTTTTTATGACTAATGCCAGGGTTGCATTTACAAATAAATACTTTTGATAAGCAAAAAATTTATATAGAAAACTCAATACGACAATTCTAAGGCAACGGTAGTAGGGAAAAATCTCAAGCGTTTTGAAAATTAAATTTACCAATTGTCGGTGTTAATACAATTGAATGCATCATTTTACCTATTTTATGACTTAGCCTAAATTGTAATCTAACGGCTTAAGCTACATTACTATCAGAAGCTCTCATTACTAGCTCTGCACCGATCTTAGCTATGATATTTTTAATGAATATTCAATTTAAATCGCTGATCATCTTTCGAACAAGTCGACTTTTCCAACTTAAAATCATTCAAAGGATGACAGGGTCTCTCTATCTTACAGACTGCCTGAGCAGATTTTTGGTCAAGCATTTGAAGCATACTCGCGTAATAAGTAGGGTTTATGTCTGACGACGCACCTAGGGCTTTAAGAGACCCATTGTGAGACTACTCCCTCAGTCTATCATCTCCTCTTTGAACCAATCTGCAGTCTTGATCAAGTTAATCAATACAAAAACTTTTATTTGTCAAGCCTCGGTTAATAGTTTGATACTTTTCCTATAAAAGGCAGTGAGTACGGGTAGAAGATATTTAAGGTCTCTTCTTATTCTACCTTCTGACGGCTTCCACAATAGTCATTTTATGGTATTTCCAGCCTGCTGACATGTCTGCCAATAAGTCGATGAACTTATAGCAATCCTATCAGAGTACTTATTTCATTCCTTTAGATTTTTAATAGTCGGTTTTTGCGGTCCAAATTCCATTTATGCCGTTTTTGTCTGCTTGTTGAGAAATTTATAATTATCTCTACTGAGATCCAGAACATGCTTGTTGATCAAATATCAGCAAGTGGCCGGCGGAAAATATATTTCCTTTATAACGGAGTCTAATTGTAGAGTGGTGCCAGCTGTGGCTAGTTCATCTACTTCACAGTTGCTAGGAATATCACTAAGTCCTGGAACTCATTGCAGCTTTATCGTGGCTTAAGTGGTCAAGGTGAAAGACAATAAGCGAATATCTTCAATGAAATCATAAGAGAAGTTATTGAATTTCACAGCTGCTTCGCTATCTGTAAATATAATAATATAAATAAATTCTTGTTCTGGGTACACTTTTCTTTAGAACCAGAATTTATTGCTGTGATCTCCGCTTGAAAGACACTGCAACGATCTGGTTAATCGGAAAGTGACTCTGGTATTTAATGTTTCTTTCATTTGAGGCATATACAATAATATTTTTTTCTTCCAAATATGTTGAACTTTGTGTCTAAAAAAGTCTTTGTGGAAAGTTTTCCTTCATTACTTTCACATGTATAAAGAAATCCTCAGCGGAGAGCCAACGTATTTTGGTGGAAACTTATGGTGAACCTATTCTAGCTAACAGAACAATTTAAAAGTGAAAAATGAAGGTTAAGAATTGGATGCATTGTTGAAGAATGTTGGTAAACACAAGAAGAACACCCAGAATCATTGGGGGTCACTCAAGCAAATATTGTTTGGCATTTTTTTGGGTGGAATTGGCACAAATTGACAAAAAAAAATACTTGAAACTTATAAATAAATGTAAAAATTTTGAAAACGGGGCGAGAATATAGACATCCATTATTATCGTTCTTTTAGACAATATGGGCAAATATATTTTTATCCTTGTGATTAAAGTCTCCTTAAACTATTTCCTGGGATTATGTAATTTTGGCTGTATAATAATAATCGGACTCCACTTTCCGATTCAAAAGCCTTGTGACCTTGCATTATTGAAGAACGTATCTTCAATTGGAATTGGAACTTCTACAAAAACATAAAGGTACATGTTACCTTAGTTGCATGAATCTAATATATAACAAGGCTTCCATTGCAGTTTCCAAACCAATTGCATTTTGGTTGAAGCTGTGAAATTCGGTATAATGGTTTTCAACTAAATCCGTCAAAAATTTCGATTGATTTGCTGGCAAATGGAAAATGAATGAAAAGAACTACGAGTATTTACTGACAGTACTACCAACCTAAAAAAAAAAAAAATAATTCTCCAAATCCTTCGACGCGCGAAGTTTAAATTCAAATGTCACCTTATTTTTTGGGCACAGTATTTTAATCAGTTATTAAGTGCAATTCCATAGAAAAGTGAAAATATATCGAACATAAAGAGTCGATAAAATTTATTGCTACTAGGGAAATCTTATTTCAATTTCAATGTTGTTTTTTCCATAGCGCATGTTCACATTCTTTCAGTAATAAACAAAATGATTCCTCATTTGATTTTTAATACAACTTTGGCTTTTGGTTCGGACTTGAGTAATCACGAATTATTTTTTTATACGCAGCACATCAGGTTTGACCCCAACATTTGTGCCATAGTAATATAAATTAAAATTAATATTTATTTCAATAATTATTCAGCTCTTTTCTTTAAAAACTTTCAGCTATTTGATTATCTATCAAATCTTCATATTTTCGGTTTGCAACACCAAGCAAATTTCAACTGAAAATAGTTGAAAATCGTAATACCAAAAAGGTCTGAAGTCGAATTGTTTCAACCCCAATTCATTCAAGAGGAGTTGGAAGCCTTAATAAGGGTATAAAATAATGAAAGTCGAAACTTTGCACAAATGAATAATCGTGGACTGGATTAACCAAAAATATTTTACTAATCCAAGTGAAGGTTCAATTGCTATTAGTTGAGAACTATTCGAAGCGGTGTTATAACCTATATGTCGATTTCGTTTTTCGAAAAAGGTGTCGTTAATTTGATATTTTATTTTCTAAGATTGCTTTTATTTTTGCACCTTTTATTATGTATTCGCTAAATTTTGTTTCGGAATAGAATTCCGTGCGTTGTGACTGAAATTTTTCATATTACTCTTGTAACAAAAGAGGGTCATAAGTACATAATACGAGTATAGGAACTTTGATCTCAATTCAATTTTATTAGGATTTTTCTAGACTAAAGACGTAGACGAGTCGAAATCTTTTTTCACACTTTTTCCATTTTGCCCAACATATTATTGTCACTTTATTGCGGCAATAACTATATGTAAAAGAATATTTCTTGCACTAGGTGAGTGTATTCACCGAAATACCTTTGAAATTACTTCTAAACCCTTATTTAAGAGTCCAACATTTTTCCATGTCCACGTAATACCAAAAACCTTTGCAGCTTCCCAGAAACTTTTCCATATATCATTCACTTCGATGACTTCGACGCTGAGGATCAACGCACCTATTTCGGAAAAATAATTAAATTCTTATAAGGCAGCCGCAGTATAGAGGCTGTATACGGGCGGACTTGTCATAGCTGCGGCTACGGCTGCGGCTGCGGTGTTGCCACAAACTCCCCCACAAGCAACATTTGCAAGAGTTGCATTTCAATGGACCACTGCTGAGATTGCGAACAATTTGCTGCATACTTGTTGTTGTTGTTGCTGCTGTTGATGTTTTCGCTTTTGTAGTTGTTGTTGATGTTGTTTTAGCTTCCTTTCTGCTGTACTCATTAAAATTCTTCTTCCTTTTTTCACTATTAATTCGATATTTTATCTCTTGTGTTATTTGCGGTGCTGCGTGGCGCTTTTTTTGCTCGCTTTGCATTGCAACCACATGTGGCCGCCACCACCGCAGCGGGCAATGCATTTAATTTCAGCTCGTTGCACCGCCTTCAAGTGCAATGAATCTAAAACATGACGCAAAATAGTTTCGATTTTATTTATGCGACAAACGGCAAAAGTTCACTACACTCTCGACGATGTGACAGCACCACAAGCAACACATGCAACACCAGCAGCAAACCAATCAGCCAGCAACAAAAACAACATGAGCGCACTCAAATATGAACAAATCGCACTTGGTGCGGCAGAGCGGGGGCGGCGCGGGTGCTGGATGTAGTGCTGGTGCCGGTGCGGGCAGTTAGTTTTGATGCAATGCAACGGCAGCAACAGCAGCAGCGAAAAAATTCTGCACAGAAATGTGTGTGTAAAAAGCGGCGAGGGAAACAACAACACCGCAGACAGCCAGACGGACGGACGGACGGACAGGCGAACTGTGAAACAATGTGATAAATCTTGTGCCACATTGCAGCCACCGCCGACGATGATGCAGCAGATGCTGTTTGTATGTTGCAGCCACCATTGTGACTGCCAACCGGCCTGCTGTTGTTGTTGTATTTTTTGTTGCTGATGACGCTGCCACATTTGGTGCTGACGATCATGTTGTTGATGACGCGAATGACTTACCAACAAACACATGCAATTGTTGTTTTTCTCTTATTTCCTATTGCTGTTGTTATTGTAATGACGCAAAGACTTATTTGCAATATTTACTATTTGCTGTGATATCGTGGTGCTGCGGAAAAGTCCCACAGCCACCGCGTCGCAATGGTGGGAGTGATGTGTTGCAAGCGCCCATCATGTTGCACAGCCGTTTCGCCGTGCGCGCGGAGGCAATGACGCAAAGTCTGTGCACCGACTCCTACAACGTATTAAATATTCACTTTTACACATATGTGTATACATATATATAAATATGTCCGGGTGCTTAATGCATTCACAGCCGCAATGTGTCAACGTTTTTCGCGTTCGCAGCAACAGACGCAGACGATCGCTGGTGATCGGCGCATTTTAGAATGGATCTTCAATGCTGGGAATAGTGTTGTAACTGTATATATTTAATATAAATTTGTGCGTATGTATGTCTTGCTCAAACCGATTCTCTATGCATATACTTACAATACATACTAACACACATATATAAAGTCTAGTAAAAATAAATCCATTATTTTTGCATTGAATCGAATGTTGTATTTCATATAGTATAGTTCGAACGATACGATTTCGGTCTAATCGGAACCGCTTGTTGATAGCTCTGACATACGGTTACTAATTTCATTGTCCCACTCTCATTGAAAGCCTTGTCACTATTAAAACACTCGATTTTCACAAGCTTCTTTTGAGGCGTATTTCTTACCAGAAAAATCATCATTCACAAACAGTTGACAATAACTCGACGACGGGTCCAAACTATAAGGAAGGCGCATAAGAACCTCTCAGCCAAGCTCCGTCTGGCGAGGCATCAACGTTTTGTGTGGCATGGCTTTGTCCTGATGCAACACAATTCCTTTCCTATTGGCCAGAACTGGCCGCTTATGGGCAACAGTTAACAGTACAGGTTGAAATAAAGAACGTGGTGAATTGAATTTGAGAGCAGCTCATAGGAGATGTCTCCATGCCAATCCCAACAAACCTTCCTGAATGTCAATTTTGGCTGGGCAACCGTTTGAGTTAGGTTACTACAATTCCACCACACTGCCTTCCCTTAAAGTTGCCGTTTGTGACCTACTTCCCCTTACCTTATTCAGAAATGCATTGATTTTCCAGTGATTCGTAGATAGAAATTTGGTACCGGAGAGGAGGTGCCTGGGTAACATTGCTGACATCGACAGTCAGACACGATAATTTCCATTATTCTATATATATATTTTTGGCAATTGGCCTTCTAGGCCATTTTTTATGATAAGAAGCGAAGATGTTTAGATAATGAAGCGAAGCAACTGGGTCCGGGTGTGAACGAAGGCAAGTCGAAATATTTCCTGTCGTCAAACAAACAGTCGTCGTATACGCGTCTTGGCTCCCACGTCACTGTTGACAGTCATATCTTCGAAGTATTAGATAATTTCACCTATCTTGGAACCAGCATTAACAGCAACAACAATGGCAGCCTCGAAATCCAACGCAACTCTTGTTAACAGGTGCTGCTTTGAACTGAGTAGTCAATTGAAAAGTAAAAGTAAAATCTCTCGTCAAACTAGACCAAATTCTACAAGTCCTTCATTATTTCCGTTATGATATATGGTGCAGAGGCATGTACGAGTACAATGATATCATCTGATGAGCCTTAGGAGTATTTGAGGGAAAGGTTTTCTGAAGATTTATGGTTCGAATGCGAATATCGCAGTCAATGGAACGATGAGCTGTACGAGATAACGACAGCTTTGATATAGTTCAACGGATCCAGAGAGAGCGGCTGCGCTGGTTAGATCATGTTGTCCGGATAGAAAAGAACAATCCAGCTTTTGGGTACTGACCCACCGATTTAAACACAGGAGGAGGAAGACGTCCATTTCCTTGGACATCATACTAAAATGAGTTTTTAGCAAAAAAATCAAATTTATTTGCATATTTTCCCAATATGAATTAATTTGAAAACGTCGAGTGAAGGTGATAATTTTACAGCTAAGGCTTTCTATGTAAAACAAGCAAATCTTGCTTTGATATATGCAGCTGTCACTCTATTGAAATGTTTTAGTAAAAAGGATTCTGGGTTCATTCAAAAGTTAGTCATGTCATACATTGATATTAAAACTCTTTCTCATGATCATTTAAGGAACACTTTATAATTTAAGCCAGACAAGTTGAGTGACTATAATAGTGTTAATTTTACGCATCGATGGAGGAATATATGTACTTCTCAACTGCCTACTATTATTGGTACCACTTATGTATAATAAAGAAGGATTTTGTTTGGAACGCTTGACCTCAGACCTATGGTCTTCTACAGGTAAATGATGCGATGGAGTGTTCTCCTCAAATATGTCACTCCAGTCCGATGTTTACTGAATTCTTTAGTATTATTCTTGAAGGAAAAGCGCTACACAGACGTTATCGGTAAGATATCTGCTTTTAGATGGAAAAGGAAGAGTTAAACAAAAACGATCGCAGAGCAATTTTATAATAAATGGACGGATGATATGATGACCTAGAGAAATGCAGATGACACGAGTTTCAAACAAAATTTAAATTTATACTTTAGTTATTAAGTTGCTTTGCTAATTTTCTTAATTATCATATGCTAGAAATAACACCACTGTCTTTCTATAACCAAAGTGCAATATGAACTTCTTTTGTATATGTATGTAAATATCTCTAGTTAGAACAAAGATTTAAAATCTTTTTAAAGCCCGCAAAGCTCCTCATTTAACAACAATTTTGCTGTATAGGATTTACTACATAAAAATGTTTCTTACATTTCTTTAGTACATCTACTGCCCATATTGTGGTATTTCATTTATTCATCGAGTTCACGGAAAAAATATAAATAGGTGGCAACTCTTCACAAAAATAATGAAAATGGAATACTGCTTAAGAGATTCATACAAGTGCAAGTATTGTGATAAATCAGAGACCAATTTTAGACCGTCAAAAACTTAAAACTCCAACCCTATCAAAAATTATACCCTTTTTGTAAACAGGTGACAACTCTGTCCAAAAAATTTTTCCACGTAAAAGACATATTTGTCTTTTACGCACATGAAATATTGATGAATCTAACGAATTGTGTTTGCAAATAAATGACAACCATGTTCTCTTTTTTGCTTTGAATCTTTCGTATATAACACCGAACTATCAAAAATTAATACTAATGAGTGTCAAGTGGACGTCTCGTGTTAGAAATTCCCTGCAAGAGTTAACAAGAGCCAACTTTCATGAAAATAGGTTTACAAGCGTTACCTGCGGGACTTGGTATAGCTCCCAGCAATTAATTTTGGTTTACAATTATTAAAAAAATAAACTTTTAAAAATTTTTATTACTTTTGTTTGTGGCCTGCAGTGACTAAGATTATTGACATTTAGTTTTATCTGTGGCACATGCAACACGCGTTGCACTGTGTCCGGCCGACTAAGGCCAAATCAATGCCGACGATGTTGTTGTCAGTGTCCGCGTCGGTGTCGGTGTCGGTGTCGAACGTCTCGTTTTTGCTCATCATGTACGGCGATTCGTCACTCAATTTGACAAACGATAAGAATCGCATTTGCGCTAAACATGCAATAAATGCACACATAAATATCGCATCAAACAAACAGAAATAACACGCAAAAGCACAACAACAACAACAACGCTAACAGTGACGTCCGACAGACGAACATGTCAATTGTCGCACAAACAACGGCAACCCAAATAAAAGAAAATAAAAAAAGAGAAAGAACTGAACGGAACGCAAGAAGCTGCGCGCGGCAGCGAACGGGCCAGATCATCAAAGATGCAAATGAGGCGCGAATTGCGGCCAATGCAGCAAACACTAGCGCACACAAAGAATGAGACGCGCGACGCGTTGGCAACCGAGCGTTGCGTTGCGATCGATGGCGCGTTGGAGCGATTAGAGCTGGACGGCCAAGCAGATCATCGCATCGATCTTTGGAGTCGAGCGCTCGGCGAGCGCTTACGTACAAGTGGCGGCAGTGGGCAGATTAAGGAAGGAGAAAGATTCAACAGTGATGTTGCAAGTATAGATATGTATGCGCGTCGGCTAAACAACTCTTTTAGCGCGGGGTGTTTTTTAATTAAAATAATATGCCTACTCAAGTTTCGATTGTGATCACGCATACGAAACGAACACTAGCGCGCTGGCAACAGGCGACTAACGATAGCTAACAAACGAACGGATAAACGAGCGAATGGCGCGACCATAAAAGGCGCGTAAAAACGTAGCGCAATGCGCTGGTGGTTGCAACATTACAACGCGCTCTGGCGATCCATGAGACTGGAGCTTTTTGTTGCTGCTGCGCGCATATAAATAAAGCAATACTGAAAATGCAACCGCAAATAGAATGAAAAATGCGCGCGCCTGTGTGTTTGTGTGTATGGTGTTGGCGCATCAATCGCGCCTAGCAAATATATTCGATTGTCGCCAATGTCGATAAACAAAGAACACATCTGAGTAGATGGGTGGATGGGTGGCTGTTCCGTCGGCCGTACGTTATAAATGGGCAAACTGCGCATGGACATCGGAAATGTGTATTTTATTTGCAAATCACTGGCACTCGTACATGGACGATATGTGAGGAGTACGCGTGTATTTTGACTCCGCCGATAAGCAGCAATGCTCCGAAGTGTCTTTTAAAAATAGATAGCGGGATATAAACAGCGCGACATGATGCGTGAATTATTCGTTTATATATGCATTTATATGTTCTTTTTATTGATCTTATTTTAGCTATACTTGAATTTATATATGTCTTCTATTCTCGCGATCGGGACAAGTGCACCACCAACACAAAGCAGCGCATCAATTAATTGTGTGGGGATTATAGATTTTATAGGTGATTGATAATATGTTTTCGACTTAGATGGCTATCAGTAATCCCTTTAATTGATTGTGTGTCGATATAGAACTAACTAGATATGTACATACATCCGTTTGAGGCCCTGCCAGTAATTTCATTATATAGACATTTAACTTACAGAAAATTTCTACAAAACGAATGCACCGATCAACTTGAGATTTTCGCATTACCTTCTCAGATATATTTGTCAGATAATAGTCAAAGGGAGGAGATTCTTGACAATAATTTCGATTTTTTACGCTCTATGAAAAGCAAATGGTATGGCTTTTCAAGCCACCATTTTGTCATAGATCCAAATTTTTAATAGTCTAAGGACCTATTTAGCTGTAATCAGCTATTATAATAATATTTTTTGCCCGGTTTTGTTTGGAGTTGAGATAATTTTAAGCGAAAAAATCATCTACATCGCCAGCGCCGTTTTCATAAGCTCTCTTATTGATCATCCACTGGATCACAAGAAACCAAAAATTTCACCGATTATTATAGTACATTAAATTCAGAAACAGTTTCTTATGAATTATAAAAGCGGTCAATATATTCTCTTATCTTCCATGAAAATAATACAATGATTTTTTTCATACTGGTTGATAATCAGAATAATTTAGCTATAACAAAATTTTTGTTGAAAATAACTATTTCTAAGCTATAGATTATGGCAAATTGAAAGATATAAAATGTTCGGCTGCACCTGAACTCAGTCTGCTATACATGATATTACAATATTTTGTAAGCATCTGGAAATATTTCCACGGCTTTGATTACTAAATACGGGGTCAGCTGTGCAAGAGATATCTAAGGGCCACAATGAACTTCTTAGGGTAAACTTAATATTTTTAAATTTCTCTTTTCAATGAGGGCCAAAATAGTTTGTATATATATACAGGGTGATTTTTTAATTTATGTCCACTGTCAGAAATCGGACGATGCATTTATTGTTATTGTAGCGACAGCAAATAATAACGTTCTGAAAACGTTGGGGAGGTGACAGTCCTTAACCTAAAAAAGAAACGTTCCAGTTACGTAGACCTAAATGTTATAAAACGGTTTATAGTTGGACGAAAATTATTTTTAGTGATAACGAGGAATCAATAATTATAACAATAATTATAAGAGTGCCAAATATCCTTTTGAATAATAGACAATGTGTTACAAAGCTCAGTGAGTTTTGCAAGCACTCAGCAGTTGAATATTCTCTGCAAAGCTGTCAATCGTATCGCGATCAACTGCATAGACAAGCGACTCCACTGGTTCTCACAAAAATATTCCACCAGTGTAAGAGCGCACTGCGCGAGATAATGCGTTCACCAAATGTTTCCTTCAATGAATTTATTGTTACTTTGGCTATATAGCAAGTAGAGTCGGGTTGTAATCAAAGGTCGTCCACGTCAACATCCTCTAATTCAGGACCGAAAAAAATATTTATCAGGGTTCTACAGAGTTCCCCATTGACTATACCTTTAATACTGGATTAATTTTTTGAAGAAATAACACCTGTCACTGACTTTTTGAAGATATTACGGCATTTCAAGCTGTAGATTATAATCATTTGACTTTTTCATCACATTTTGGGCCCATTCACCAAAGGTACGACGCGCTTGACGGTCGTTCGGTTTCAGTTCTTGCACGAGTTGGATTTTGTAATCCCATTTACTTTATGAGAGATCCTTGATCCTTTTCCTAAATCTTCCATAAAGTAAATGGGCACATCCGGGCGTTCTTTGACACTCTGCTTCACAGCAGCAGTAGCGTCTTCGGTGCGTACCTCTGAGGATGCCCATTAAACACTTGAATAAATGTGGTGCGAAAAAAAGTCATGGTTGTTCGAATTATCAACTGCGCTGAGCAATATGTCGAACGAATATCGTACCCAGCGCTTGATGCGTCGCGGGAACCAAACAATTATTTTGGTAATAAATTTATACGATATACAAACGTTGTTTCGGGGTGAGTTAGTTGATTATTAGATGGAAAAGGGAACTGAGTATATATCAAAAAACCGTGTGCAGTTAAAACGAGCAGACGATTTTCGATTTCACAACTTGTGGTCAGTTTCGTTCCAGTGTCGGTGCCCGTCGAATCATAAGGTTGTTGGAATGATACCTAAAAAATATTCTCTGAAAATTTCACGTTGATTCGTTAATTTATTTTAACAAAGAGAGTTCGGTCACTTCAAAGCAAAAAGGCAAACTTTAAACGCGTTTCCCTCAAAACTATGTTTTTTGAACCGGTGACAACTGTAACTCGAAAACCGCTCAGTAGGTTTTATTGAAATTTATATAGCTTTTAGAATACATATAGGATTTTTTTTTTCAAAATTTCGATTTTTTAAGACCAATTAACTGTTGTTTTTTCCCAAAAATTTAGAATAAAATTTCCAAAGGCCACCATTTTGTTAATTTTTGAAAAAAAAAAATGAAATTCTTTGATCAGGCTCAGGATTTTCTATTTATAAAACTATTTTTTTTTTGTTCGATTGATTTCAGATGACTTTCCAAGGCCTTATGCTTGTCACCGCAAGTACCTTTTTTTGGAACTGGGTCAACACAAACAACTATAACTTTGAAAATTTATATTTTTTTTTTAAATTTTCGTGACTTGAAGTCAACACATTCCATAATAATGCCATATTACTACTTTTGTAAAATAACATGATTTAATAGCAAAACAAAAAATACTGAAAATTCTTATTTTTTCATGCCTCTGACTATCCCTAACCCTTTAAGTCAAACATTGAAATTTTACATGCGATAGAACTAAAAAGATTTAAGGAAACGCGTTTTATAAAATGTAGGAAGTCAGTAAAGGCAATCACAAAAATTAAAACTGATTTTATAGATAAATAAAAAATATGGAAAAAAGCAAGTTGAGTATCTCGTCTATAATTTATATATACTTAATAAGTTGTAAAATTTGTCACGCTTCACATTCAATTTTTGAAGCTGAAGAAGCGTTCTAATTTTAGATTTCTAAACCCGAAATAGGCACAACTTGTAACACGTTAAAAGAGAAATATTAATATTTTCTTTTTGTTATAAAATATATAATCTTCTATCAGATCATCCGATCAAAATATTGAATACTATTTTAAACCCTTTTGTACATATTTCAAAAAATAAAAATAAATAAATAAACCAAACAAATACAGTTATCTGATTACTTACAAACACATCAAGGCATTATTACCATTAACTTATTTACAAGATTATTAGAATTTAAATTTGAAGTCATTTGTAGCATCAAATCAGCACTGTCAACAAACGTGCTCACCTGCGTCTCAATCCACCGCAACGCCCGGTGTATACGAAAATAAATGATTTTGTTGTAATCCTCACGCCGAACAATACAAATAAATTCGATAAATAATAAGCTTAAAAACAACTAATTGGCGGCAATAAATCAGTGACTTGAATGGCCCCAAGCCGGAGATACGCTTAGCCGGCGCGCACAATGCATAAAGAGCTGGAATCCGTTGCTCGCTTTCATTGGCAGAACGAGACAAAAAGCACAAAGAGTTGAAAGTGCCGTTGAAAAAAAGTGGATAAAAATTCAAATTTCGGCCAGGCGATTGCGTTTATTCAATAAGCTAATACCGACAAATCTCCAAACAAACGAACAAAAAACAACGACAACAATGTCATTCTTATCATTGAACAGCCGCGACGCTAATAAAGTTGTGTGCTCGTAAGTGGACCAAGCAGGTCGAATGGTGTGTGTGACGGCGAGCGCGCGACCCAGACACACATCGTCGGACACATGTCAATAACACAAGCAGCTACAACAACAACAGCAACAATATATTTGAATAGTGGACAAGTTGATGTCAATAGCGCTCGGGTCACTGCTTCTATATTTTTGTTCACTGATACCTGCTAAGCCTTTGTGCGAAGCAACTGTAGTTAGCCTTTGTGCCGCAAGCTTTCTTGGCTTAGAAGCGCTTATTTGTTTCTTTTCCATGTGACAGGTGGGAGGGTAAGCAAAATGAAATGTCCAGCAGCTAAGCCAAACAAGCCGTAAAGCGTACATTCTTACTAGTGAAGGCCCTGTAGGGAATTAAGTGTGTCGCCAATGCAGCTAAAAGAACTGGTCCGTTAGTGGCGAATTTTAGAAAGGTTCAGTACAGGTGAAGCAATTTCTGAAACACAATTTGGATTTGTTACTTATGGTGTTGTGAAGAAAGCTGAAATTAGGAATTAGATCTTTTTCTTCCGTAGCCAGCTGTGGGTTGTGTGTGTCGAGTCATGCTTGTGTCTGTATCATTACTTGATTAAGTTTTTTAGGAAGAAGCGCGAATCTTCTGCGTCTCTTGCTGTAATTACTGCTGCAATATCAACCGCGTAGCCAATGAAGTAACATTCGTCTGACAGTTCGAGTCTTAATGAAGCGTCAAAGCTGATGTTCCATAGGTCTTGGGCTGGAATGGATCCTTATTCTGTTCTTGACGTGATCGCTATCTTTCATGATTCCTCTCTAGTTTAGTACAGCAGTTTTCTAAGTTTCTAAGGTAGCTCCACACCACAGCACTAAGATAGCCAGAGATTCTAAAGCTTTTACAGGGAGCGTCGATCATATCTACCCAACTGGCGCTGTTGAAAACGTTTGGGACATCTAAAGTCGACAACAACAGTATTCTTTTGTATTTACCAATTAATGACGGATTTGATAGTTCCTACAGTTGATCAGCCCGTTTTAAAGCCGTGTTGTCTAGGGACAGTCCTCCAGCTTCGTTGATAGCCGCTTTGAGTATGGATTTAAGTAGTCTTTCGTAAAGCTTTCCATAGTGGACTGATTAGTACCAGCCTTTGCTTTTTCAAGGGTTCTCGAGGCAGCGATTTTTTTCACGATTTCCGCTGGGATCCCGTCAGGGCCGGGTGATTTGTTGGCATTGAGCTTTCCGCAATGGCTAGTAGCAACTCTTCGAGAGTAAAATGGTGGATTTGCAGAAATCTTAGAGTATGTTCTGCGTCACTAGCTCTTTTTCCAAGTGTGGGGAAGATTGGGTCCACGATCTGATCCATTTTGGCAGCGGTATAGATGTAGATAAAAGTATATATATATATATATAGATATAGATATAGATATAGATATAGATATAGATATAGATATAGATATAGATATAGATATAGATATAGATATAGATATAGATATAGATATAGATATAGATATAGATATAGATATAGATATAGATATAGATATAGATATAGATATAGATATAGATATAGATATAGATATAGATATAGATATAGATATAGATATAGATATAGATATAGATATAGATATAGATATAGATATAGATATAGATATAGATATGGATATAGATATAGATATATTTATCTACATGACGTGCAACACAGACTTCAAAAAGACAGTGAGCAGCGAAGACATTAAAAATGTGGGATTTTCCTCTTGAAATAGTATTTGGAACTATTTTCTTTTCATAAACCCAGAAATAAAAAAATATTATATACATATGTAATATCTGAAATTATATACATATCTAGAGCAATCACATTCTCTTTTACCCGAGCTTTTCCAACATCTTTTTCAGAATAATGTCAGAAATTATTTAGTTTCCATATTATATCTGTATAATTCCATTCTATATCGGCATTAACATATGTCGAGCCAAATTCTCTCAAATCAGCAAAATTTTTCAAAATCGGGGAATAGTTGCCGACGCTGCAATAACTATATTACAATCCATGAAAGAAAAGTAAAACTTCATTCCTTGACAATACTCAAATTTTAACTAGTTTTGATTTCTAACAATCGAAGTTTTTCCTACAGGGCACAGCGTCAACCGCGTTCGGATTAGTGTATTTTGAACGTTCCCTTCACCGCGTTGCTCGTTGATTGTCGCCGCGAGCATAGCCAAGTGCTCAACTCGAAAAGTTTATAGTTTTGTCAATTTTAATTTATTTTATTAGCGGCATTTTGAAAATGAAATAACACTGGAGGCAAATTTTTGATGCGGATCTGGCGAATAAATTATGCAAATTTCAGTAAAATAAAAAATCACGAAAGCCGAAGTCAAAGAATTTTCTTAGTGTTTTAAGCGGCTTAGAAATTCGGTTTCTGCGCGGGTTCAACAGGTCTTGAGTGATTATTAATTTAAATAGAAAATGCAAGGAGGCGGAGCACGAAGCTGGATTATGGTAAAAATAAGTCAGAGAGACTCACCGTGTGCTTAGCTTCAGTTTCAGCGCGTATCTGCTAATCTCTATTCATTAAGCTCAATCGACAAAATTTATAACATTAATTTTTTTTTTATCAAAAAACAGCAACACGTGTCAATAAAATTTAAAATTCAAATTGATTGAGGGTGTTTTCGGTGAACACAATACCAAAAAAAAAAAAAAGTAGGCTCAATATTTGTTTATATATTATTTGTTGTTCCTGTACTAACTTATGTTTTTATTGCTATCTGCGCGTGCATCGTACCTTTTTCTTGTTTAGTTGTTGTTGATAGTGTCGTTAAGTTTTCGCCAACACTTTAATTTATGCTTAAGCGCTTCATGGGCTTCTTGTTAGTTACTAACAAATAAAAAATTAATATCTTTTCATTTGAAAACATTAACACGATCTTTTGTTTATATTGACAAATTTTGTGACTCGGCATTTTATTCATAGATTTGCCGTTGACTTTGGCGATAAACTGTTTTAGATAAGCTCGTAATTAGGGTGCCGATCTAGCGTTGGAATCTTACATAAGTAAATGAAAAAATCATAATATGTAAGGAAATAAAAAAAAAATGCACTGATTCATGTCTATAGTCCATTTAGTGAAGCAGTTTAGTAATATGATTTACAGAGAGTTTCTGGGGGGCTGTCCTGACGGCACACAAATCATCTCCGATAGGCCGATTTTGAGAGCTTGCTTCAAACTGTCGAAATGATTTCAGTTAGGTTATGTATGTGGTCGATCGCTTTCAGCCAGTCACTGGTTCGACAAAGGTAAGACTGCCGAGATGTTTCATCCTCAGTTTTGGAAAGTTTCCTTCAAACTGTCGAGTTGTTTACAGTTAGGTGATGTTAAGAGGTCGATAGCTTTTGACATGTCGCAAATTTGTTGAGACGGCTCATACTATTTTCAGCTATGTGTCCTGGTTCGCCGATGGTAAGATTGCCCGAGATGTGTAATGCTTAGTTTTGAAAAGGCTAGAGACAACCGAGAAGAAAGTGCCTGACTGTTTCCACCTCATTCTCCTCCATATAACGTTCACAACTTGCAACCAATAAGTTATTTAGCCTTAACACATGAGTGCCTATTGGAAAATGCCTAGTAAGAACCCCTCTTATTGCGGCAAAATTAACTTTGCTAAGAGAAAATAGCTTAAGAGATCAGCTGTGTTCTACTCTGGGCCAGAGAGATCTTGCAGATGCATAGGAGCGGTTCGTCGACCACATATGTACATGAGGTCCATCTTGGTCTCATTCCAAGGTAAGCGGGGCAAGTGCGCTCCTTCAACTAGTTCGTCGGCATTGCAGTTGCCAGCGACTCCGTTTCGTATGACGAGGCACCAAACGGTTGATTGAATAGCTTGATGCTATTTTTATTGAGGACAGTTAATCATTGTCTAACTTCGAGCACACAGTAAGCGAGCTCAAAGCTAATATCGCCGCTCTGCTATCGGGGTGGATACTCACCCCCCTGAAAGAGCTATTTCCTCCTATCAACAGGTTGAAGACGTGTGCTTCTGATTGATGGGTATAAAATGTCTACGATTTTATACAAGCTGGTAAATTAAATCAAAAAAATTAATAAAAATTTCAAGTTTCTTAGGTTGACGGCTAACGGATTCTAGTCGCCCAATAGGATACCATGTTGAGGTACCTTTCGGTTAGCTCGAATACGGCATTGAGAACATTTTATGAACAGTTAACCACGCTTTACTAGTTTACAGCAAATTATAGTAGGTTATTGGAAAAGCAACTCATACTTATGATTCCCTTTCATTCCCATCAAACACGTAGAAAAGCTTTTCGGACCTGCAGTCCTTCCATAATGTTTTCCCTGGATGTTGCAGGCCCCGGTCGGTTAGAAATTCCGGATATTGTCGACCTGACTGCCAAGAGAAAGTATCCTAATTTTCACATTTCAGTATATTTCTGCTTAACAAGTCATGGATTTAAAACTAGAGCTTATCCAAGGCAAGAAAAGATTTCTTAAATGTGACTACTTAGAAGAGCTCTTTAAAGTCCTTTCTTGACGAATAAAGGCCAAGCTCTAGTAATCCCTCATTATTCCCGTCCTGCTATATAGCGCAGAAATGTGGGTAATATCTGATGAGTCCGCGTTATGAGTTTTCGAGAGAAAGGTTCGACGGAATTGATAAAGTTCAGGCAATAAAGAGAGTTCTGCTGCGAAGATCGTGTGGTCCGAATGGATGAAAACCCTCTAGCTTTGAAGGTTTTCGATTCAGTACCCGCCGGTGAAAAGCAAAGGAAGAGGAAGATCGCAACTCCGTTGGAAAGACTAGGTGGAGAAGGACCTGACTACACTTGACCAAACTGCGAAAAGGAAGAACGACTGGCGCGCTGTTGTAAACTCTGCCGCTTAAGCGATGTCTATGCCAATAAAGAAAAAGAGAGAGCTCTCCATTGGCGCTCGACGACCCCATTGGTCCATAGCAAATGTCCAGCGATAATTTTGTGAATATATAATATTTGTATATGTATATGTATTTAATATATGTATATAGAGAGTAGTTTGAAATCGTTTGTAGACTCTCAATGTTATCGAAATTTCGTAAAAACATAAAAAAATTTCATAAAATTTGTAATACAAAAACATTTAGCTGCAATACCTGTAGTGATGAAAGGAACAAAGCGTTTGAATCGAATTATGATAATAATGTCGATTATTAGAGAAATGTACCGAAAACAAAGAGATAAAATAACTTGGCAACTATGCGAAGCCGCGCACCTAGGCAAATGTTGAACGGCGTGAAGGTGTTATTTTTATTATTTTTGCTGTTGTTGCTGCCTTTGCTATTGTATTTTACTGTTGGTGTTAATGGCGATGGCGGCGGTGATGATGATTCTGTTGGTGAGCGCGTATGTGTGCACACATTAGGCGGAGTGAAGTGCGACTAATTTGCCATAAACTCAATGAAAGTTTTCGGCCCAATTCAAGCGGCCATTTAACGAACGAATGGACCACCTTTCATTCATTTACACGCTCAATCGTTTATTTATTCATCGAAATGCGGTGTTTAGGGCTTAGTTTCATTTTATTACGCTTTTTTCACGTGCCCATTGGTAGGCGATAAATGGGCCTAAATGGCTACTAAAAATCCACTTTGTTGGTGGCCTGAAAGCGCTTAAGCCGCCACTCCCTATGGAAATGAAATGGACACAAAACGAACTGCGGGCACACACACACACTCACCCATAATCCTGCTAAAGCTGGGACGTGCACATTTGTATTTAAATATCGAATTCGAATTTATTGCTTGTATTGCTGTTGTTGCTTGCTATTGGCAGTGCGCCGCGTGGCAAGTGGCTTTTGTGTGCTCAAACGAATCGACTAACAGGTTCACAACTAAATTAAATGAATTGAAAATTCGCATCCAACGAAAATTTGCGGATTGGCACCATTCCGTTTTGGAATTGTATAAATTAACTCTATTACCATGGAGGTTATATGTTAAGGTGACCATGAGCAAGTGTTCGTTATGCATATATGTATGTTTATTAAGATGTTTTTTTTTTGAACTATTAATTTTTTCAGTCCCGTCACGAAATTTCCTTGGAAATAGCCTAAAAAAATTCCCTGAAAATTTTAGCCCTTAATAATAACATTAAGAACTGGACCAAGGCCTGTAAAAATTTTCCATAGAAAATACACTACAATTGTGAGTTTTTATCTTTAAATTCCTACATATCAGAGGTATTTTATGGCATCGCTTTGACTTTAGCCGCATATTTCTCAGAATTGTTCACTCCACAAAAGTGCCCTGTGCAACAAAGTCGTTATTCACACCAGCGAGGTAGTAGGGGGCTCTAAACCCGATTTTTCCAAGATTTCGTTTTTTTTTTGTATATATCTCGTAAATGACAAGAGCTATAGAAAAAATTCACATGATAAATTTGTAGAAAATTTTATTTGCTATAAAAAAGATCCGCGGTCAAAATCGCTATCATTAATAGTTCTCGAATTATTCAGCTTTTTAAGTACATACATAACATTCTTCCGCATTTATTTTTTGAAGATTATCTCTTTCGAATGTTGGCCGCGGCTACGTCTTAGATGTCCGTCAATCGATCGGTCCATAGGGTGAAATTATCTGCTCACCGAAATGTTCTCTCAATAAAGCCATTGATTGATGCGATGTGTTGGAAGTGGCGCCGTCTTGTTGAAACCAACTGCCGCCGAGATCACGAGCTTCAATTTCAGACATCAAATGGTCGATTATCATAGCACAGAAGCGGTCGTCATTAGCGGTTACGTTGGCACCGGCATTATTTTTGAAGAAATATGGACCGATAATTCCTCTGGCCCTAACACGATGGAGCGACCTATCTTCATTACCATATTGAACAATATAACCGAATATTTTTTGGTGAATTTGTATGATATCCATGTGGTCAATATGAGGTTTCAACAAGACGGTGCCATATAGTACTGAAAGACTTGTATTACTGCATGAGGCATCAATGAAACTCAGCCAAGTTTATGCAGAATAGTCATGGATATTTTCGTTAAAGAAGTGTGCATGTGTATGGAAAGCCATGGAGACTATTTGCCCAATGTAATATTCTATATTTTGTGAATCAATAAAAAAATTCCTATCGAGAGACTAAAAAGTGTGTTTTCTATTTTTGGGACACCTTTTATTTTTGCCATTTCATAATGAACTTACTTATCAGTTAAAAATCATGCTTTGCTGTTACCAAAATAATGGTTCAGTTCATGCGCTGCGACTAATATTCGCGAAGTCCACCGTCGCATTTGGAGTGATGATAATCGACAAGTCGCCGGTACATTCAGAAAATTCAAAGCCATAATTAATAACTTTTACGTTCGTAAATTAAAAGACATAGACGTGGACGACCTTTGGTTTCAATAAGACGGCGCTACATGTCATGCAGCCAATGAAACTATCAATTTATTGAAGGCATCTTTTGGTGAGCGCATTCTCGCGCATCATGGGTTTGTAGCGTGGCTTCCAATATCGTGCGATTTATGAGACCATGTGAAGTCGCATGTCTATGATGATAAGCACGAAACATTGAAAATATGTCCCTCACTTAAATAGTCAGTTTTTTTTGTATACTGGATATATTTTGCAATAATTTTCGCTCTGGGTCTAAAAAAAGTCTGATTTGTGATGTACCTATTCACTTAAATCCCAGAAGCCCATGCTTTAGAAGTTTTTTCTTTTAATATTTGAAGAAAATATCACATTTCGAAAAAATATTCACCATTGCATTGCAATTTTTTTATATATTAACAATTTCTGTCTATTTTCATACAGGTACTTACAGTATTTTTAACCCTCTACCCACACAGAGTATGTGAACAAAACTGCGCTTGTACCAATCAAATTGTGACACGACAACTTTAGTCTTTGCAACGCGGTCACCAAATGTATTGATACTTGCAACATTATCGACATCATGTTTTACAAAATACCAATGCTGGTGCTGAAGATGTATTCGCAGTTGATGCGCGCAGATGTATACACGGTAAGTAATATAAAAAAATAACGTTTGAAAACCTTCGCCAAATGAGTGACTTTTGTTGAAATTGATGCCAACTTTGCAATTATTATTTTACGAGTATTAAAGGGTCAATAGGGTAATCTTTTTGAAATTTATTATTATTATTTTTTTCAATTTTTTGTTTCCTTATAGCCTTAGAATTAATGTAGAAAGCCACTTTACCATTGGAAGGCTGCGAAAAAGGCCCAAAAACAATAATTAGGGGTATGCCAATTTTTGAACGTTTATGTCCATCTTTGTACGCTTTTTCAGTATCACAAACTTTAAACACGTTTTTCTCAAAACACACTTTTTTAAACTGGTGGACATGATCCCGTTCGTACTACTCAACCGATTTGCTCATTTTTTTTTTAATCTCCACAAAACGCCTACTTATCGTCCTTATAATTTTTATTATTTATTGACAATGTTTTGAAAAAACTTATGTACAAACACATGGGGAAAAATTAAAAAAAAAATTTAATTACTTTTTTATTTATTAACATTTTTTTATGATTCTAGTAGGGACGATAACCATTCACGTACTAGAATAAATTGGGTTTTTGTATTTCAGATCATCCAAACATCTTGTCCGCCGGTAAAAAAGCGCACTCCACAATATACCTCAAGACATGTGAAAAAATTTCTATTGTAAAATAAAAATTTCTTTAAAAAAATTTTCAAAAAAACAGGACAGATTACCCTACTGACCCATAAACCGTATATTTGAAAATTATTCTACAACTCTGCCATCCCCTTCAAAGCAGTCCCCTTGGGAAGCTATATAGCGATTCCAGCGCGTTTTCCATGTTTCGTAAAATTTCTGGAACGCTTCGACTGGGATGTTGCAACACGACGATCCCTTTAGAGGCCTAATACTGGGACACGCTGAGGGCGGTGTCTCACGACGCGTTGTCGTGATGAAGGATCCAGTTACGAGCGATGTCTGGGCGCACCCTGTTCACTCGTTTTCGCAATCTTTCGAGTACTTGGCAAGAGCAGACTGGATTCACAGTTTTCCCCGGTGGAACGAATTCTTTGTAGACGATTCCACGGCTATCAAAAAAGGCAATAATCGTCGTTTTCACCTTCGACTTGCTCATGCGAGCTTTTATCGGGCGGAGGGAGGGGCGCGCGGAAACAACCAACAACAGCTGGGCACGACTAAGAGCACTATCAACATACACTCTTACAATTTTTGGGTACGTTTGAGAGCTGTTTCTCCCAATCTGGCGCAAAATTTTATCGTGACGCGTTGCGCTCGATTTCGTTTTTCCATTTTCGTGACGAGTACTCCAAACACATGTCTACTCAGCTTAACGCAGCAGGCGAACTAAACAAGCTAGAGCGATGGTGCCTATATCTATACAGAGGGGAAGAATGCCGAAAAAAGACAAAGTTAATTTCAAGGACACAGATTTACCACAAGCGTGGTAATAAAATCATTTTAATTTCCATTCCAGCCAGTTTGGCGAGATGTCTGAAGGTATGCGCTCGCAAGTGTTTAAGTATTGACCTCCCAAACGCGGGACAGTCCAGCAGGACGTGTTGAGTTTTTTCCACCTCATCTTCTTCCATATAGCTTTTGTAGATGGCTAACCTTACAACATCGATCTTGGGCCAAAAGGCTATTGCGACAGCGCATGTACCGATGGTGGCCAAGCTTCGAGAAGCCCAGCTATCTAGTAGTCGGACACAAGAGAATACGGAAGCTCCAACCTGCTCCCATTCTATCGCTTTTTCCTCATCAGATTTATAATTTCCTGCGATTCCGCAGGGGCCTGGTACCCATACTAGTCTTATAAAAAAAAAAAAAAAACACTCTTGACAGCGAGGTTAGGCACTGCTTGATCAACCCAGAACGCACTGTTAATGAGTCCATGGCTAGTATCGTCGCTATGCAACCTGTGTGGATGCTCACTTCTCTGTAGGGGGGCTGCGCAGTAAACTTACTGCTACCGAAATGGTTGAATGTTTGTAAACTCGGCTTAGAAGCTACTTCAATAGTCAGGAAGTCTGAAGCTAGGGTTGATAAAGAGTTTCTAAAAGTAAACCCCTCCACCAACCTTCCCCAATATTCAACCCAACCGTGAAGAAGCTTGCTGCCTCCAACGGCTCCTTCCCACCCACAAACGGGTATATAGGCAGAGAAGGAGCCGCCAGACTTCAGTTTGACTCCATGATCCAAGTGATGCAAAGTGTATGAGGATTTCCAAGTTTTCAGACACTTATTCTTTTAAGAGAATATTACTATCTTGTTTGACTACTTGAATTGTTTTGCTTGATTAATAATTTCGTGAGTCTCAAGAAAATCTTTATTGCGATCTGTAGTCACAGTGACGTCACAACCTCTTAGTATCAATTAAAAGATATGAATTCTTCGATATTCGGTTCGATTTCTACTAATAATTTTTCTCACAGTGTAGTTGATACTATAGATTTTCAATAGCGAAACCAAAGCAGAACCCGGAGGACGAATTCAAAGTGGTGCGTGGGTCCACAGTAAACCACTCATTTCTTACATAGCAGAGATACTCGCATGTAGTATGCAAGCTGCAGCTCCGGCATCCAGTGAGCACTTGCAACACCCACATACGCTGCAGCGTTGCCCGCACGTAACGGACAAGTGCTATTGTCTCACGATGTGAAGGCGAAATCTGGAGTATCGACTTACAACAACTCGACATGTTTGCCAATTGCAATCATTGATTGCAATAACACAGCAAAGTAGTAGTTAGAGGATAGCCAAGAAAAAGTACGGAACAAGAACACAACTAGGTCCATAGCGTTTTTGCAGCATTTTGTTGCATGTTGCAATCAACTTGGCTGCAACAGCAGCAACTTGCATAGCGGTCGCTGTTTGTGCAATAAAATCGGCAGCAGCATTAGCGGCGTTGGTGTAGTTGCTGCCAGCAATTTTTTGTAAAATGCATCTGCTACAACAACAACACAACAAACTTGCAACAGCCACTTTACAGCGCAAATGTTTCAATCAAATTGTATCTCAGAGCGATGCAGGCACATACATGGTTGGCTATGCGGCATGTGGCCGGCACTCTGCACTTGGCAAGCAGCGGAAATGCGCTCATAAACAAATTCACAACTTTCAAATTTACGAGTGAAAGTGGAACGGAAGGCGTTAGTGCTGCGCGGAGTGCGGCAATTGGGCAACAGTTCGTACGCCGAAGAATTTCGCATTAGCGCGAAGGCAATAAAACTCGGCCAGCACAGTAGCTGCCACTGAGTGCTGCAGTAAATTGCCGATATAAGTGCTTTGCCTGAGAGAGTTTCGGTTGCCTACGTCGTTGTGCGTGGGTCTTTGCATTGATTACCTGCAACTGAGTGGTACTAATTGCAATTCCTTCATGCTAATTGGTGTTACTTGACCTTTTCTCTACTGGCTCATCATGTGCTACTTTGTTTTATTACTGGCGCTGGTAGTTGTTGTATCTAGTCTTGACCTGAAAGAATAGTGTGAGAAGTGATGCAACTAATATGAAGCGGAAAGAACTTCTCCGTTTGATATTGTAGAATATATTTTTGAGATCTATTGTAACAAGAAAAAACTGTTGCACGAAACTGTAATGCGCTTCAGAAACAGAAAGGTTTACATACAAAAACCTTACTTTGTTCGGTGGTCCAATTTAAATACTTTCTGCCGAGAATGCGCCATTGCTCTGTATACTAATAGAAGCTACATTTCGTGAATACGTCTTTTTAAATAAAAATTTTCCATACAAGCACTTGTGTTCGATCGCTCGGTTGTAAAGCTGCTATATGTTTCAGTTGTCGGATGTTCTTGGAGAGAAAAAGATCGCGTGTACGTTTTCAAATCGATACCTCGAAACTGAGGGACTAGACTCAGTTCATCATGCGGTCATTTATCGACTGGATATTATTTGCCGCGTGTGGTGAAGAAAGGATTCATTAAAAACTCGTACATATTTACCGGAGACAGGGACCGCAGATGGCGTCTTTCGTCAATAATTCTTCCAGTCCACATATGTATGCCTAATACACTGCTTTTCGAATTTCGCGCTCTAAGTTTATTTCAGACGATATTGGCTTAGTTTTTTTTTAAATCTTCACAAACCGCCTGGTTATCGTCCCTATATTTTTTGTAATTTATTGACAATGTTATGACAAAATTTATGTAAAAAACATGGGGAAAATTAAAAAAAAAATTTATTACTTTTTTTCGTATTTATTAACATTTTTCTGATTCTCTATCGGGAAGATAACCATTCACGTACTAGAATAAATTGAGTTTTTGTTTACAGATGATCCAAACATCTTGTCCGCGAGTAAAAAAACGCATCTCCGACAGATGTCATCAAAAATTTCTAAAAATAGCGTTGCAATCACCCAGTTTAAAATATTATTTTTAAAAAATTTCAGAATTTCTTTGGTTGTAGTATATGTTTGCAACAATAAAAAATTCTAATAAAAATTTAATTTTTATATGATAAAAAATTGTTTAAAAAAGACTTTTCTTTACCCAATGAAACCGATATAACACCTTAAACGGCTGCGGCTACGCTGGCTAGGTCATGTTGTTCGAGTGGATACAGCTCTAAGAGTATTCGACGCAGGGGAAGCAGATGAAGAGGAACACCTCCATTTGGCTAATAAAGAATAAGTTTATTTTCGGTAACTCACGTATTGTTTAATATGTTTATGTATATGGCAGAAAGCCAACCAGAAGTTCGTAAACTTTTTATTTAAGGTATATTGTGGCTAACCATTTTTCCACTCAGGGTCATACTATTATCAGGAAAAGTAGCTTTCTGAATTACATTAATGAATCTTAAAGGTTGACCGATATTTTCGGTATGAAGTCAGTCATAGGCACTGAAAGCCACATGTGAGGTTTCTAGCGACTTGAAAACTTTTAGTGCGCTTATGACCTTTTTATGTAAAAAATGGTATAAGTGAGATATATTATCTGGGAAAAGTTGTATTTCGACGTTTTCATTGATGCATGATTTATAAACTGTTTAAAGAATGAATGAGATTGAACTATGAATTGTGAGCTATGGAAAGCAGGAGTATATGTGGTAGGATATCACTCATTTTCATTGTGTAAAATAAGAGTGTTGCGATAATTTTGTGATAATTTAATTGAAATTGGTGGAGTTGTTCCGGTGATAATAAATTTTTGTGAAAATGGATGGTAGCAGTCTCAATTTTTACGCTGAGTCTTATGAGGGAAAATGAATGTCTCTCTATTATTCGTTGGATAGCAGCAAATTACAGTTTTGCAACTTAATTTGATGCTTAGTTAAGTCACTTTATAGGGCTTTGCTTATAATCTATTAATTAGGAATCGCATACATGCAATACTAGTCTTTATTCGATACCATTTTCAACAGTTACTTCTATTGTATTCAACTTATAACTTTAATGGTTAGACGGACTGACACACAGTACGCTAGGAATTCAAGCTGTCTCGTTATCTGGATCATATAAAACCAAAATAATTAGTTCTGCCGTATGCCAGTGACGGCATCTGCGCCTGTCGGCAAAAATGGTAATCAGAAGGGGTAATGTCTGGGCTATTTGACTGATGAGACAATACTTCCCAGTCTCTATTTTCAAAATAGTTTTTAACCGGTCGTGCCGCATGAGACTGAACGCTGACTTGTTGGAAAATTATTGCCTCATGTCTAGTCGGATATTCCGCGGGTTTTTTAGCAATCGTTCACTTGAATTTGAAGAGCTGCAATCGATAGCATTCTCCATCATTGTAACCAATGAAACTTGTAGTTTTAGAAACTCATAACCCAATGCGTCTTTCTAAACCCATTAAATTAAGAGCAATACCTTGGCGTCCTATATATTTGGCTTTGTAGTTAATTTAGCAGTTTGTTAAGTTTCATATAGAGTTTTTTGATTTTTCGGTATTATACGTAATGGATTTGTTTTTCATTACTAATCACAATTCGATGCAAAAAGGACTTATTTTCGTAGCATTTCTGGCGTGAAAATTGTCTTTTTTCTATTGGCTTCCTTTCATATGACACACGACTTACTTTCTATTGAATATTTTCAAAGATTCTCCGAGCTGTTCTTGTATTTGGCAGCAATCTTCATCGATCCTAGTTGCTCATTTTTAAACTTTGTTGGCCAGCTGGCAAATTCTTCGCCTTCCAAAAGAAAACCATCACTTTTAAATCGTGCAATCTAGTCCAGTCATTATAGTAAGTTCACCTCGGAATTCGATATACCCATTTAGATTCTTACCTAATTTAAGCTTAAATGACTGGACTAATCCGCTTTCGGTACGCTTGCGCAGTTGGAACATATTCACCATAAATTTTCACCACAGTACGTAGACTTTCGGGTGAGGTTTTCTACTTGCTAAAGATACGAAAAATAACTCTCCGCAAAAAAAAAAAACAGGTACAATATTTACGCTTCAAATGACATCTACTGAAAAGAACTCATAAGTCAATTTCCAACATATGTTTGGAATATTGAACCAATTTAATAAGCTTAGTGGGTACAACCAAAAGTGCTGAATGTGGAAAAGCCCAAGTTTCTCTGACGAATTTGATGCTGAAATTTTAGTCTGTCTACAAGGCCCTTGCAAGAAGCTTCTACGGGCAATCAGCTGGTTACATATAATTTCTTGGATTGAATTCAACTAACTCGCATAGCTGTTGCTCTAAACGTGGTTCCTTTAAAACTAAAGAATATCTCAAAAAAAGTGCGAAGAAAAGTGACGAATCGAAGATGACAGCGCATCGACATAATCAAGTGGAATATTTTCTAGACAAAATCTCACCTGCCATGGAATATTTCTCAGCAGTTATTTTGGAAAAATACAATATATGCTCTAATAGGTCAATTCAAACGAAATTTTTATAGTCAATTCACCGACCAGGCGATTGGCTCAATGAAAGAAAACAATGCAGAGTGAAACCGGCTTGCGTGTTGCATATTAATTAAAGCTGTAAATTAAGTCATAAAATTAGTTGTATAGCATTGAAAATTCTGCTAGATTATAGTTGTCTAACACTCAGAAGCGTAAAATCGGAATAAATCACAAAAAGTCGACGAAAAATCACACACTTAACCATTGAGTGTTAAACTTCTATTGGCTATTTGCTATACAGATACAGGTCTTCTAGCAGCAGCTTCCTTTTCGGCACACACTTGCTTGTGTGGTGAGAGGGCAGTGGAGTATTTATAGGTGTTCGCCGCTGCGTTCATCACTGCGTGTAGCATTTTTACGATGCTCATCATCGGACGCTTTTATGCCGTCGAAAACAACTTTTTTAATGTGCAGTTATTAAATCGGACGTTATCACGTCGTATTGGCGATACTAGAAGCATCTACTGTTGCTGCTGAATTTTCATTATTTGTTGCACACATATAAATATATATATATATATGTGTATATAGACACCTGATGCTTCTCTCATTGCTTTGTAGTGTTTACCCACAGATATGACTATATATACATACTTATGTGTATATGTATATGTTTGTATGTATGTATATATGAGCGTCATTTTTGTACTGCATTATCATAATTCGATTTGCTTTCATTGCCGTTGTATAATCATAAAACTGGGTCAGCAATTAAAACAGCAGGATTTGTTTATCGCCTATTCAAGTATTCATATCTACAGGAGCTCATGACTTCGAACGCCTTTCGTAAACCCACTGATTACACTCTTAAATGTACCAATTAGATTGTATTGTTATGCTACGAAATGCGCATTAAATTAATATATATAAAAATGTTATGGAAAAGGCATAAAAATTTTAAAATCGTTAATGAAAATTAATAGATTGAAAGTGTAGGGTTGATCATGAAAAATAAGTGTACACATAGCTATAAAAACTTATTAATTCGTACATACAAAATACAGTTATATTGTAACTAAACTGAAACTAATGTTATAGAATGTCAGTAGGGTTAGGTCTAGATGTTGTTGGTTGTACGGGTATTCGAATATCTGCATACCTCTAACAATTTTCATTGATCGGGCCAACATTGGGAGGAAATAGGTTTTCAGTTAATAATCTTCCGTGAAGCCTTAAGTGGTTATATACAATTTGAAGGCCGAAAAAATCTTATTTTTCAGAATTTTCTGAGAATACTTTTAATATTATTGATCCAGAAATCGTTTTTTGACTAAAATTTCGCCATTAAATTGTTTATAAGAAAAAAAAACTATTGGTGAGAAAAAATCTTCGATTAATTACTAAAAATTATATTTAGGTAGCTTGTGTTAAATTTTGAAACTTTGCCTCGTTAGAGTAAAGTTGGTCACCGACTTTGAAAACACCATTTTGAGAAAAACACGTTTAAAGTTTGGCCTTCTACTTCCAATCGCTTTGGAAAGACTTTTCAAATCGAGTCGATTTTTTTTTTGTTGCATCATCGGATGATATATACTGTAATAAAAATTCTCTCAAATCTTGAAATTGAAAATCAAATTATTACGATCGCTATAGCGTTTCTTGTGGAAGGGAACAGAGTGGGGAACAGAGGGAGTCATCTGCTCAGAGCGAGACATTCTCAGAATGATGTTATCAAAACGGCTTCCACTCTCAAAATAAGATACCAAACAAGGTTTTAGACAAAGCAACTCTCCATTGTGCGATTTCTACAATCTATTGCTAGAATTGGATAGAGAAGGTAAAATCTTGTACAAGAGTGTACAACTGCTGATGTACGCCGAGTCGTTAGTTCTGTTTTCTCCACGTTGGACAAACAAATGGTTCTGGCAGTGAACAAGGGCAAGACGAAATATCTGCTGTCGTCAAACAAGCAGTCGTCTCTTTCACGACTTAGCTTCCACGTCACTGCTGACAGTCATAACTTGTAAGTCATACATAATTTCGTTTAAGCTAACAAAAATATCAGCCTCGAAATCCAACTATAGTAAACAACTTTTGTTAACAGGTGCTATTTCGCGCTGAGTACTCTATTGAGAAGTAAACTTCTCTCTCGACGAACAAAAATCAAATGATACTACTCACTTATCATCCTCGTCCGAGAAAAGTTATGCGGACGATTTATGGACATTTGCGCATGGGTAACGGTGAATACCCAGTGGATGGAACGACGATCTTTATGAGATATACGATGACAGTGAAATACAGTATTTCATCGAAGAGACAGTGTCTATGCTGGCTAGGTCTTGTCATCCGTATGGAAGAAAACAGCTCTGAGAGTATTCGATGCACTCGCCGGTGGAAACAAAGGAAGAGAAAGACCTTCACTACATTGGAAAGACCAGGTGGAAAAGAAATTAATTACACTTGTAATCTTCAATTAGCAAACATCAAAACAGGAAAAGGACTAGCGCACTGTTGTTAACTCAACTACATCTGCTTAAGCGATGTCTACGCCAATAATAAAGAAGAAGAAGAAGATATGCTCTTAACATCAAATTTGCACATACAGCCTCTACTAATAAGGATGCCATGATTTTGATAGCTCGCGGAGGACAAATTTGCTTACAGTGCTTCTCAGGTGAGGTCAATTCCCGGCTTAATACTTCTTTAGCAAACATAATCTTCACTATTGGGGTGTGATTCAGGTAACGTAAATTCGGTGCGGATTGTAATATGCCGCCATTATCGGGCTTTATTTCCTTCGAGGCAAATGCTATTACCATCAATGGCGAACGTTGGAACCTAAAGTAGTTTGACGGTTTTTCTCGGTTTAGCACATTTAGATTATTTTCTCTAGATAAAAAACAAAAAAACAGAAACCATTTTGACTAAATTTTAATTTTTATTTAATTTTAACATCTCTTGATTTATCTTCGACGTAGAACCTTTACCAGTTTAACAAGAGATTTAGCATTTTTAATTTAATTTTGCGACCCAGAATTTGGCTTCGTAATAAGGATAAGGTTTCGGCATTACGTTTTAACATGATTTCCGACACGGCTACTTCAAATAATTTCCATCCAAGAACTCCAATTTTCGAGCAGTTTTATAGCAATTTAAACCGTATGACAGCAATAGCGCTCGAAATATTTTCTTCCTGGGCGTCAATAGTCTTATGCTTATTTGCGTAGGCAAGCGACTTTACATAAACCAAGCGATATACTGCTTTCACCGAAAGTTTCCTTCAATTAATTTATTATTCCGCTGGCTGTATGACATTTAGCGCCGACTTATCGGAAGGTGGTCCCCGTCGATATCCCCCATTTCAACCTATAAAAAGTCAGTAATCGTGGTTTTATAGCGTCCCTCATTAACTGTAACATTACGGCAGACTTCATTTTGAAGAAGTTTGGATCAATGATTACTTCCACGAAGATATAACGGCATCTCAACAATGGCTTGTGAAATATGATCCCTCCAAATGCCTTAATTTTGTTAATTAATGTGTTCATTCCACCAAAATGAGCTTCATCGCTAGACAAAGTTTCTTTGTAAGACTCGGAATAGGCTCGTCTTAAGCCCATACTCCGAATGCGCGACGCGTTTGATAATCGTTCGGCTTCAAAATCATGAAACTACAAACCAAATAAATCAAGTAACAGTTATCAAGAAAAGCAGTACAGAAAAATTATTGTCTCACTGAAAACTATAATTGTAAAAAACCACCTTTTAGAAAATCTTTAGAGTATGAGGGACTCTTTATTAATATTTATTTTGTCTTCGCAAAGATCCGGTGTTTTATTGTTAAATTGGAAATCACGTGATCTCCGACATTACATATTGTAGCGAATTTCGATTTTAGGAACATTTTGGTAAGTTTCTTATTATCGTTTGCTAAGAATATTTCTTCGGTGGTCTGAAACACCAACTCAACACTGTCATATCTCTTAGAGATGGTATACTTGCGTCTAAAACTCCGCCGCCACTTTCATTCTACAATAATCACACGCTGTAGATTCTCTTAAAGCAAATTCTAAAACAACTTTCTCACTCCAACGCATTTGATTTCCTCGTAAATAATGCAATCTGCGCTCTTGTGACCCAACTACCACTGTCCAGTTGATGCTGCAACTGCATGGCAGCACCGCACCGAACTCGGCGACTTACAGCGGCTGGCACACTTAAAGTCGAAGACACAAATCCAAGAATTGATCGCGCATAAGCACTTTTAATGTGAATTAATTATATTTTTATTTGCGTGTAACTATGAAGCAGCGACTACACTACACACACACACTCGCATACAAACGCGTGAGTAATACATAGAACACTCTAAAATTTATGAGGAAAATACTTGCGCCGCGAGCGAGCGCGGGGAGGCTGCTGCGGCACACTTGTATTAACGCTGTTGTTGGCAGCGGTGTTGGTGGCACTGTAGCTCATGTATTTAAACGTTACTGTTGTTGTTGTTGTACGCTATGACATACGCTGCGCATGCGTTGGTGGTGGCTGCCACTAGCCTGGGAATCAACGAACCTCTTCAAAACACTGACGGCTTAGATGTTCTTCTACTGCCACTTTTTTCCCCGATTTCCGCAGAAAAGATTCATCTTTATGCCGGAATAATAAAACAACTGGCAAGAAGGTTGTGATGTACGACAAGCAAATGAACAACGCAGTAACAAATTTCAAAGCGAAAATGAAAAATAAAAAAAGAAGCGTTCAAAGCCTCGGTCGGGGGAGTAAGAGCGGCGATTACACTCGCGCCGCTGTGATTTCGTAGAAGTGTGTGGCAAGCATTGCGCGGTAGGTAGCTGCGCGGGCGCACACACACAGTCTCACAAAGGCACACACACCGTCTCCACCAAGAGTGGACATGTACGCACTTACACCGCTGATGAGCCGCGCACCGCCATAAACTTGCATTTATGATGACTTTTAGGTCAGCCATTTGTTGTTTTTGTTTTGCTAGGTTCGTCGCTTAAGTCTTTTGTTTCAGCGCTTCCCATTTCAACAGCTTCCTTTTATTGTTTTTCATATTTCTTTTCGATTGTTTCCAACTCTTCCCTTTCCTGCTTTCTTGTATTAGTCTCTACTCGTCGCTAACATTGTTGTTTTGTGCATGTGTTATTGTTGTTATTTTTGCTTTCTACACATTCTATATTATCAGCGCACACAAAACACTTAACGTCTGCCGTGTGTCTGCCAGCCGTCTGGCTGCCTGCCCGCGCATTCGTGCGGCTTGCTCACTAGTGCCGGTAGCCTTCGCTGCGCCCTCAACTTCAGCAGCCGCATATCTGTTGCATTGATTTGATTATGTGAATGTGTTTTTGCTGTAAATGGTCCCTTTTTAGTTGTTGTTTTTGTTTTTGTGATGTGTTGCATATGTTTGCTGTTGCAAAGACTAATGTCACCGCGTGTTCGTCATGAAGAAGTGTGTGTGTGCGTAAGTAGGAGTCTGTTTGTGAATCTGACAGACTTGCGGGAAAATTCAGTGTTTTCGAAATTCCGTGTTGTTTCTCAAGACTGATAAGCTCTCACATATTTCGAATATTCTTTTAAGTACTTTTGCGGTTACCTAAGCCCTGAGATCAGATCAAGCTGGAAAGCAATCGCAGAGCCTAACTCTTGCCAACAGGTGCTACTTTGTGATTGGTAGGCAATTGAGAAGCACTTTGCTTTCACGAAGAAAAAAGGTTACACTACGTAAGTATCTTATTATTGTCGTCCTACTTTACGACACAGAAACATTGACGAAAGCGAACCAAAATGAGAAAGCATTTGGAACAATCGTGAAATATGTTCTTTCCAAATCTTTGGAGCCGTACGCGTGAGCAATGAGTATCGAAGAAAATGAAACCATGAACTGTAAAAATCGTATGGCGACATGGATTTAATTCAGCGCATAAAAATTCAACGACTTCGCTGATTAGGTCATGTCGTTCGCATAGAAGATGATGATCCAGCGAAAAGCTCCTTCGACTTGAAATCCATGAATGAACAAAGAAAGCAATAGCCCCCACGCCATCCGCAGAGAAGACCAAGTTTCTTATTCTCGGTCCAGACTCATTCACGATTGTAGTTAGTGCCAAAGATGTCTGCGGTTGCCGAGACAATTTGTCGGTAGCCTTTCTGACTACGAGTACAACATCATTGCAACAATTAAATTCCAGCGACAGAAATTCTCTATACTTATTCGAAATAATCCCGGGGGTTTCAGGAAATTCTCTCTACCAATTCAAATAAACCAGGAGGTTTCATGATGTATAATGAAATATATACAATTGCTGAAAATTGTTTCTCAAAGTTGCCTAACTCACCCACACACTCTCACAAAAAGTGTTTGAGAAATTTTTATTTATTATTCTTGCATCAACGAGTCTCGTTATGACATACCAAACAACTCGCTAGATGGCGTTGTGTTTCCAGCGCTTAGAGACGGTATATTTCTGCCATATTTATCATCAGTTTTGGTAGTATACAATACATTGTAATAACCATTTTCTCAAATTTTGAAATTGAACTTCAAATTATTACGGTCGCTACAGCGTTTCTTGTAGAAAGGGAACAGAGTGGGAACGGAGCAAGACATCAGACTTGTTCGCGTTTTTCTCAGATTTGCTTTCTTCAAAACGGTTTCCACTCTCAAAGGAAGAGTTTTGAAGATATTTTGCTCCAGTTTGGAGAAAACATCTTTAACGTCAATAAATATGCAATTAGTTGAATTCAGCATTGAGAAAAAACGTCCCTAAAATCAGTGATTTTTCGGAGGGTTACACTGAAGCGACCCTTTAACCTAGCGACAAGTCACGGAAAAGTGGAAGTCGATTTTCTATTAACATTGTATTTCGCCATGAGTTTTTCTATACTATTACTCTGTCGAGAAAAGCAAACTACAAGTAACTGTTTCCTTTAACAGAGAAAATGGCCATAAATTTCTGTACACATTCGGTGTTGACATTCGGTTATATAGTATATTCTACTTATAATATTGGGTCGTACACTAAGTAATTTCGCTTTTTCAATGCAATTCAAACACGACTATTTATTGTGTAGACCTGGTGCATCCTCAAGGCCGCCATTGCCGGAACCAATTTTGACATTGAAGATCAGATAACTCATCTTCTCTGTATACCATCAAATAATTTTCGACCTTTTACCATTTTATAGTAAAACAGTAGAAGTTAGTGCCTGAAGGCCAGATTTTCTATCTCCGATAGGGCACAAAACCAAAAAAATTTAAGAAAATTTTTTACAAGAAAGTTTCACAATGTCAGTTATTCAATTATTTCTGAAATGAGAATACAATTTTCCGGTCTTCGTTAGGACTTTTTCACATATCTGTTGTAAGATAACTCACAATTTATGGAGAAAGAAAAACAAAAACTCTGTTTTCTTTCTAGTATATGATATGTCCTGGTTAAGACACAAACTCGAGTTAAGATTTCGCGTTAGTGAAAAAGCTCCAACTGTAAAGTATATCTTCTTCAATCTTTTGATTATTGTCTAAATAGCCAAAGTTATAAGGAAAAATTTTAGCATTGAGGCAAATTTTAAATTTAATGACGAACATGTTTTTTTTTTAAGTAGGAGGAAGCATCGAAAGCCGGAATGCGGACATTTAATCCGCTAAACCTAAGCTAATTAAAACTCATATCTCTCGCATGGAACCACCACATTATGTATTGCTCAATGGGAGAGAGAATGATTTTAAGAGTTTGTACGGACTAACTTACGCTTAATATACTGTATATGACTTGGTTTTATCATAATTAGAGCTGACACTTCACTGACAGCTTTCCATTTACCAGAGGACTGACATGTGAGTAAATTGTTCCACCAAAAAACTACAGCCAAGTGAAGATTTAACTTTTTCCTAACTTTTAAAAAAACGAGAGTATTAAAAAATACGCGCTCAGAGTCTTCTATGCACTCTGTAAACATCGAATAGGAAGGACTAAGGTCGTGAAGGAGTCGGAACATGTCCACTCAGTACTTGGATTAGGTGGAAATCTAGGTCCCCATGATTAGTCTGTGGGTCCACGGTACTTTGGTTAAGGTTTGTTTTTGGTTCTCTCCTTTATTCGCGTCTACTGGACCAGCTATCGCTCAAATTCATCTCTCTTGAGTTGTTCTTCATTGCGACTGAGTTGATAACAAATAATTGCTATATAACTTAATTTGATATGTTCCGCTTCTTTATGGACACAGAACAATTAATTCTTCCTTATACACTACCCGATGTTTTTAGATTCTTAATTGCTTTTGGATGGTTTTAGCACACTCTTAAGGCTTGTCAATTCCACAAAAAAAGAGTATAATAAAAATATTTTCCAGTCTTAATCTGCCAAGGAATATGATAACAGAAGCACTAACTCTCCGTAAATTTCTGTCATGGGATGATAATTAGGAAATATTTTTTTTAATTTTCACACTTTACCATACGCTGGGATGTGAATTCGAAGCTTATAGTTTATTTTCAACACACCAGCTGTAATTCTCAATCCAAAAAGATAGACTCTACTCTTTTTGATGACGTCTTTATCATTACGGTTTTCTTTTTTCCATAGAACTTTATTAGTTATAAAATTCCACATTTTTCCTACAGGGCCTGTGAAAAGAGCATGCACTTCATTTTCATATCACTAAGCCTTTGCTCTTAACCTTTTGTTTTAGCTGATTATATTTTTCGTTTAACTTTTATTTTTTTTTCCTATTTTATTGTTACCTCTTCCTTTTAAACTACTTTTGCGCATCGCTGTCATCGCTCAACGCATTAAAAGTGCTGTGTGGTTTCCAAATATCAACGCCACCGAAACCACAGCACCTCCACAACGCGCCCTCAACGTCGCTAAGACGACGTCGCCGACGTCGAAAACTCCATTTGGTGCTTCATTGTTATGGATTTTATGAGTTCCTTTTCTTGGTGTTTTGTATTTGTTGCTTGTTGTTGATTTCGGCGAGTGACCACTCTGGTGTATTGTGTTTATCATTGTAGTGCTTGTTGACTTTTGAAGTGGCTCGTAAGTGTTTCGGCGTATTTGTGGTGTGGGAAACAACGTCGTCGGCAAAGGAAGTCGGGTTAAATGTTCAAAGCAAAGTTCATCAAATGTGTTTTGGAAATAAAGGTTTTATGTAGCGGCTGGTTGGCTGTGATTTATTATTAAATGTAGTGCTGAACGTTTGACGCAAGCAATTTAATTTTTTTCAGCATTATTTCGGTTGGAAATCATCACTTTTAAATAAATCTTTTTTAAGAAAGTAGCACCTGTTTGCAGTTTCTAAATGTATTGTAGGTGGAAATTTGCTTTAGTTTCAAAGATATTCGATTTTTTTTCCATCTTTCTAATATCTTAGACTGAGTCTTTCATCAGACTTCTTGACACCGTTCGGAAGTGGTCTCACCATCAACCCAAATAAAACTGAAATGATTTTATTTACTAGAAGATACAAGATTCTGGTGGTCCGCTGTCGCAATTGCAAAACATCCGTCTGCAACCGGCGGATATATCCGCGTATCCCATCTTGAATAGGAAGCTTTCATGGAAGCCGAATATCGAAGAGAAAGCAAACAGATCATCCATTGTCTTATAACAGATTATGAGGTCTCTCGTCTGGACCGACTCCATACTCAAGTCCATTATGTTATATGAAGTTTGGAGTATGGAGCCCTCCACCACGACTCTAGAAAAAGCCTCACTTGCAAAGAAACTCGAGAGCGTTCAATGAAAGGCGCTAATCAGCATGTGTAGTGCACTAAGGTTCACTCCAACCATGGCACTTAACGCAATCTTGAAAATAGTGCACGTAGACATCGACTTAAGTTGTATGGCGGCGAAGGTTACTATCAAACTCAAAGAATCTGAGTTCCTTAAGAATACCTGTCTGAACACTTGGAAATCCTCACACACTTTGACTTCATACCGGATCACTTAGATCATGGAGTCGCCACTCTGGCGGCTCCTTTCTGTCTATATACCAGCGAGGGAGTTGTAGGCGGCAAGAAGCCGTATGAGGAGAAGAACAGTGATTTTCTTTACAGATGAATCAAAGCTTGGACGGAAGGTTGATGAAAGAGTTTGCTGTTAGGAGCTATCTATCAACTCCAGTGACCATCCACTCAGATAGCAGAGCGGGGATACTAACTTTGAACTCACTGACAGTCAGGGTTGGTCAAGGAGTGCCTAACCTAGCATTCAGTGGCTTTATGACAAGACTGATAAGGGTGCCAGGCCATAACGAATCGCAAGAAATTGCAAAGTTGATGAGCTAACAAATTTGGTTCAAGATCGATCGCAAGATAACAGGTGATCTCTTTGCCCTCAGTAAGGCCAGCCTCTCCTTAGTTGTGAGACTTTTAACAGGCCATTGCGCTATTGGAGTTAATACTGTAAGGGTGGGAATCTTAGCAGATGTGTCTGTGCAAGCTTTATGGAAAAATAAGAGATGGAGCACTCAACACTTCCTTCTAGACTGTCCCTTGTTTGGAAGGTCAGGACTTAAGCCATTGGGTGGGCACTACTTCCGACGGCTGTAAAGATCGATTTGTGGCGATATTGTGGCAGCCCAAACTCATAAGTAATGGTCATAAAGACCGTAAAGAATCAGCAAAGTGCTTTGAACGCACCACATGGCATGTTTGTAAGAACTTCAAAGATCACGGCAAAGAAAAACCTTGCTAAAAAGAAGTAGTTCAGCATCTCGTATGTATTTCCTGTGTTCTATTGTAGCTCAGATGCATTTCTCGTCTCACATTAGTTGACCAACGCTGGATAAACTCGCGAGATGTCTATTTTTCAGCACTAGAATACAAAGAATTTCCTCTCTTTCTTATTAGTCAAAAGCTCTCCCGGCCATGACCAGACACCCAAGGGAGTTTGAAAAAGAAATAGTTC
>CM050323.1:154988286-155015978 GCA_027475135.1 Bactrocera correcta
GCTTGCAACACATCACTCCCACCATTGCGACGCGGTGGCTGTGGGACTTTTCCGCAACACCACGATATCGCAGCAAATAGTAAATATTGCAAATAGGTCTTTGCGTCATTACAATAACAACAGCAATAGGAAATACGAGAAAAACAACAATTGCATGTGTTTGTTGGTAAGTCATTCGCGTCATCAACAACATGATCGTCAGCACCAAATGTGGCAGCGTCATCGGCAACAAAAAATACAACAACAACATCCAGCCGCACGGCAGTCACAATGGTGGCTGCAACATACAAACAGCATCTGCTGCATCATCGTCGGCGGTGGCTGCAATGTGGCACAAGATTTATCACATTGTTTCGCAGTTCGCCTGTCCGTCCGTCCGTCCGTCTGGCTGTCTGCGCTGTGTTGTTTTGTTGTTATTTCCCTTGCCGCTTTTTACACACACATTTCTTTGCAACATTTTTTCGCTGCTTCTGCTGCTGTTGCTGTTGCATTGCATCAAAACTAACTGCCCGCACCGGCACCAGCACCACCGCCAGCACCCGCGCCGCCTCCGCTTTGCCGCTCCAAGTGCGATTTGTTCATATTTGAGTGCGCTCATGTTGTTTTTGTTGCTAGCTGGTTGGTTTGCTGCTGGTGTTGCATGTGTTGCTTGTGGTGCTGTCACATCGTCGGGAGTGTAGTGAACTTTTGCCGTTTGTCGCATAAATAAAATCGAAACTATTTTGCGTCATGTTTTAGATTCATTGCACTTGAAGGCGGTGCAACGAGCTGAAATTAAATGCATTGCCCGCTGCGGTGGTGGCGGCCACATGTGGTTGCAATGCAAAGCGAGCAAAAAAAGCGCCACACAGCACCGCAAATAACACAAGAGATAAAATATCGAATTAATAGTGAAAAAAGGAAGAAGAATTTTAATGAGTACAGCAGAAAGGAAGCTAAAACAACAGCAACAACAACAACAACTACAAAAGCGAAAACATCAACAGCGGCAACAACAACAACAAGTATGCAGCAAATTGTTCGCAATCTCAGCAGTGGTCCATTGAAATGCAACTCTTGCAAATGTTGCTTGTGGGGGAGTTTGTGGCAACACCGCAGCCGCAGCCGCAGCCTCAGCTATGACAAGTCCGTCCGTATACAGCCTCTATACTGCGGCTGCCTTATAAGAATTTAATTATTTTTCCGAAATAGGTGCGTTGATCCTCAGCGTCGAAGTCAACGAAGTGAATGATATATGGAAAAGTTTCTGGGAAGCGGCAAAGGTTTTTGGTATTACGTGGACATGGAAAAATGTTGGAGTCTTAAATAAGGGTTTAGAAGTAATTTCAAAGGTATTTCGGTGAATACACTCACCAAGTGCAAGGAATATGTTTTTACATACTATAGTTATTGCCGCAATAAAGTAACAATAATTTGTTAGGCAAAATGGAAAAAAGTATAAAAACAGATTTTGACTTTCTATGTCTACGTCTTTAGTCTATAAAAACTCGACTAAGATTGAATTAAAATAAAACGTCGTATATTATATACTTACGACCCCCTTTTTTACCAAAGTAATATGTATAAGGTCAGTCGGAGTCAAATCTAAGGAATACATGGTGCAAAATAAAAAACATATCTGATTTGATAAGCCTGCAGTTGGAATTCTCAAAAAAAATTAAATATCAGATTAACGGTACTTTTTCCGAAAAACGGAAGTAACATAACACTGCATCGAGTAGTTCTCAACTAATACCAATTAAACATTCGCTTGAATATATAATGTTTTTTGGTTAATTCAGTCCAGGAATATATATTTGGGAATGCTGTATTGCATATAAGATCCTTTTCAACAAATTTCAAATGTTAGTTAAACATTTTGTACAAGTTCTAATTTCATTAGAGTTATCTTCCTCAATAGTAAAAGTTAAAAGAAAAAAATGTTTGAATCCGAGAGTAAAGTCTGAATGTTGAACAAATACAGCTAACCAGTACTACAATATGGTATAATTAAGGTTTCTTGGAAATAGTTTAATGAGATTTAAATCAATTGATATTTCAAAAAATGGTAAGACTGTCCTTAACTTAACTCGGTACACCTCAGCGGTGCGTTACTTTTGTTTACAGTGGATAAAAATAACGAACAAAGACTTTGTCTCTAATTTTTTATTTCTAACCAAATTCGGCGTCGCCAATGTTGGGAAATCTTACGGTGATTTAGTTTTATCAAAAACACAGTCCTACGAGTGGTAGATGGCTTTCAAAGACGGTCGTGAGATCGTTGAAGATATGCCTCGTTCTGGACCTTCGACCTCTTCCAGTAATGAAAATATTGAAAAAGTGAAGCATAGGTATAGTGCTTGAAAATCGTCAAACAAATGTTGAAGAGATGACAAGACTGCCATCTCTCGCGAGTCTGTTGAAACGCCTCTTGCTCACTCAAACTGATAAATCTGAACTTTTTTCAAAAAGAGTACCTTAAACAGGTCTCTTTAGACATGCTTGATCGGGCGAATTCTCATTCCACATTCATTGAGAGCATTATAACTACCGATGGGACATAGATTTATGAGTAACGACATGCAAACAAGCCAACACTTTTCGGAATGCAGAGGAAAAACGAGTCGAAACCAAAAAAAAAACAACACGCCAAAGCTGCTCAGAAATCAAGGTGATACTCATTATGTTTTCGATATTCGTGGTTTGGTGCTTCATGAATTTGTTCCGCAGGGACAGACGGTCAATAAAGAGTTCTATTCGGCTCTATTGAGGCGTTTGCGTGAGAACAAACATCGGAAAGAGCCAGAATTGTAGAAAAACAATTCATGGATTTTACACGATGATAATATACCATCGCCACGATTGTGACCGAACTTAAAGCCAAAAAATAAATGAGTATCATCAATCGACCATCGTATTCGCAAGATTTGGCTTCATGTGATTTTTTTCTGTTCCACAAATTGAAATTGTCGCTCCGTGGAACTTGTTTTCAGTCGATCGAAGAGATAAAACAAATTTCACTGAAGGAGCTGAAGCCCATCCCACAAAATGCTTATGAAAAGTGTTTCGAGAACTGGAAAAAACATTGGCAAAAATTTGTACATCTGGTGGGAATAACTTTGAAGGCTACAAAATAAATATTCATAAATAATTAAATATTTGCTTTTTATTTCTAATTTCCGGATAATGTCATATTGCCTATAACAATGGTAATAGAGTACATGCATTTATAACAATGTTCATCCCAAAAGAACAATGAAGCCATATTTTTATCACTTGTTTTGATGTAAGCCGTATTCCAGCAATCGATTTCCGCATTTATTTGTATTAGCAATGGTAGTCGGAAGGAGCAAGTTCGTGCTCGCTGCTTTCTAAATAGTTTTAACCAGTCTTAAACATGTGCCGGAACGTTGCCATGATGGAAACTTATTGCTTCTTGTCTACTCGCCACTTCAATTTTATGATTTTCATAGCCTAGAAGGGTCTTATCAGGCAAATTATAGAAGCTGTTGAATATGCTTTTAAGATGCTAACGTTAAAATATTTTTACAATAGTATAATATTAATTCTTTATATCGACAACTCCACCATAGAATTTGTTATTTCTGATTTAAGAATATGGATCACAATTTAAATGGAGTATTTGTAGAAAATATCAGAGTTAACATAAAAAGAGATTTAATAATAACCTTGTATGATAATCCTAGGTCTTTGGTTTTCACTTTTTTCGGAGCAGTTTTCGCAACAAATCATCGGTTTTGTCAAAGTCTAAAATATATTTTCTTCTGCTTACGTTGCCTTATATGTAATTGCCGTGTTCGATTCATCACTTCTCTGCTTAGAGCGTCGTTATCTTGTCCCAAAAAGAATTGAAATCATCTATTATCTAGATGTGCTTAGCTCTGGAAAGTACTTTAGGTATTTAAAGTAATATAACTATCGCTACTTGGTCATGCTAGTCCTTTAAATTTATAAGAGTTGTTGTTCTATTTGTCACTATCCAAAGTTCAGCAAATATCTTTTCAGCAAAGTTCATGCGACTTTTATATAAATCTTTTATTTATCAAAAGTATCTATTCTGAAATTACTTTCAGGGTTGCATTTAAAACTTTCTTCTAACTTCATACTTAACCACTGCCGAAACTCCAATGCACCGAGCAGCAGTTATTCACCGCTTGCACTTCAGCTTTAGCGCCCACTAAGCAGCCAATTTAAAACGTTTAATTTTTATTCCAAAAATCTAAATAAATTCAGTTTTTTCTTACTTTCACACACTAAATTTTTCCAAAGTCCAAACTTGAAACAATATCGAATCAACTAATCCAGCGATTAACGATTAACACACTTAGCGCACCGGGTGGGTGAATGCCAGCCTAAAATGGAGCGGCGTCGCAAAGTCTAGGAACGTTGAAGAGCAATCATCGACAGCCGCACGAACGGTGGCGGCAATCTTTTGCCAATGCCACTGCCGCGCTCAAGAAACACACACAACTACACTATAGATGATATATACAGTAGTAAAGAAGTATGTGTGTGTTGTTGTATGGCCAATCCGGTCGGCCTGCCTTCACTTTATTAAGGGCAATAAACAAATTAACAACTTTTTAAGGCAAATCTTCAACGCGTACAACTTAACGCCTGGTAGCGTGGCGAATCGAAAAATGTGAGTCCGTTAAATGTTTCAACAGTTTTGTTATATATGAACAACAAACACACATACACACACATATGTACAGTACAACAACTAGTTGAGTATGTAGGCCTTAATAAATGATTTCGTAAATGTTAATGTTGTAATGGTGTTTTAGTTGTGTTCATTCGTCACCCACCATTCCCCGCCATTGTTGGGGGGCCACTTCACAGGCTCCACCGCTCTAAGTACGCCGTTCGCTTATTTCGACTGTTGGGCGTGAATTTACATTCGAATATGTGTTGTGATTATCGGCTATTAAGAAAACCGTGAAATTGGATTACAATAAAATGGAAATGAGAATGAAAGGTTACGAAGTTCACAGTTTTTAGTGCTGTTACTATGTTTTTTCCAAGATTTTTTTTTTTTTGTATCTTGTATTGAATAAAGTTTTGGATTTAGTTATGGATTTGAAAATTTGTGTATGTTTTTCTAAAACAACAGTCAGATCACAGTGTTAACTAATTTTTATGCAAACTGTCAAAAAAAGTCTTGTCTATAAATCCTCCTTGAAAATATGCTCATTTGAGTGATGTCAATATATGTCCATAGTCTTTTTAACGTCCTCAGCCCAGATATAATCTAATTCATGAGTTAGTCATATCTGCAAATCTCAATCCGTTCATGGTATGAATTCTTGGGTTTTGACATAATGAATCAGTACAATAAGCCAGACTTATAATCAATTGAATTAAAGTCTCATAACCAGAACAAATTAAAAAAGGTTGTTTTTAAGATTCTCGTTCTAGTTTCAGGTAGGTGAATTAATCGGAAATATCGAAGCAAATTAAATTGCATTCTTCTATGAGCTAAAAATAGTATGACTTTGTTCATAAATTTAAAAATTGCAATTTATGCTTCAAAATCTATGTCGGCTCCCAAAAGTAATCCCACTTGGTCCCAACACACTTTTTCCTCGAAACAGTTGTTAAACTTCCGGAATAGCCTTCAATGCGTGTAGCGATTCACGTCTAATGGCTTCAATTGATTCAGAATGGTTTCTCCACAGCGGTCGTTTGAGTTTGCTGATTAGCCTAAAGTCACACGGAGCTAAATCAGACGAATGCGGTGACTGCGCCGAAAAATTAACGAATAATCAAAGAGTTGTCGGCCAACAATTCGCGCAAACAACGTTTAACACATAAATATTACTCCTTGTTGACAGTTTGGCCGGTCAAAAGGACTATAATACGAGTATCTCAATTGATTCTAGACTATTTTTGTTATCTTTATACCCAAGCTTTGTTTAGTTAGCCACAAAGTTTATAGAACCCAGTAGAAAAGGCCCCATACCATATAAAGCACATATAGAATGATCAGTGCGACTAGCTAAGCCTATTTAGCAAGGTCTGTTTATCTGCCTGTCTGTATATAGCAACAATTTGCTCTGTTTTTGAGATCTCGTTCTGTTCGAAAATCCACTACAGCATAATCATAGCTTTACAAACAGATCGATTATGATCAAGTCCTTGTGAAGCAGAAATATTAAACAAAAAGATATCTTAGATCGAAATACTATATCATACAACTGATCAACCGAACAAAATGATGCTCTGCAATGGAAAATTTTTGTTTATGAAAGGGAGCAAAAGAAGTCAAGGTCCAGAAATCCAGACCCTTAATCCACTTTTCGACGATTTTCAAGCATAAATCAGCCGATACTGCTGCAATTTCACATTTGATATTCGTACGAAGTTCATCAATCGTCGCTGGCTTGTAGGCTTAAATCATAGACTTGACGTAACACATGACTACCGATCAATTTACTGGGCTATTTCGTGAGGTAACACGTTCACCAAACTTGGTTTTCAATAAATCGATTGTGACATTCGCTATGTGGCTTACGGGGCCGTCTCGTTGGAACCACATATTGTCCAAGACCATATCACCCAATTCTGGCCAAAAATATTCGGTTATCATTGAGCGGTAGCGATTCGCATACACAGTAACGTGCCGGTCTTGATCATCACGGAGGAAGTAAACCACACCAAACCGTAATTTTTTCGGAATACAATGGTGACTCAGGGAGTGGATTGCTGTCTGATCATTTAGCCAGAAATGAGCCAAATCGCTGAGGATAATTTTTAGATGAAAATTCGGAAAATTTTCAGGTTGTGGCTTAGCCCAATTCAAGAACGTACTACGATTCCAGTAGACAAAGAGCTTCAGTTCCTGAGTCAATTCGATCTTGTGAGGATGTAGGACAAGATTTTTTCGCAAAATTCACCACAACGACTTCACAGAGATGCCCAACGCTTATAAAGGACGGAAGAAGACTGATTTCTATCCCCCTCAATTGATGCGCAGGCGGCAGCAATACTCTCAAATATTTTCACTATACGCTCAATTGTTGATCTGACAGGACGATTATGACGACCATAAATTGGGCATAGCGCTCTTAAAATTGGGACCACTGACTCCTAATTTCGGTAGTAAGTTTTAATAATTTCAACTCGTTATTGGATTGAATGCTCGATATACCAGCAATCAATTTACTTCAGGTTTCATTAGTCATTTGGACCATATTTGTATGCTTTTGTACTAAACATAAGCAAGATCACTTTTAATTAATAACATTTAATTTATTACCTAAATTATTACAAAGAGAACAAATCAGCACCAGATCAGAAATAATTACTTAAGTAGCTGACCTTTGAAAATACGAAATGAGAAGAAGTTTGTAAAAGTCACCTATTTCAATACATTTATAAGTATTTTAAAAAATTATCGCAAATTGTCTTCAGACACATTAAAAACTAGAAAATTTCCAATGACTTTTAACTTCTTACTTTTAGCCGTTTCCATCACCGCGCTATTTTTAGTCTTCTTCTGAGAAATCAAAGAACTAGCCTGAACAGCCAAATCGATAAAAAAATGTTGTGTCTCATAATAGAAGTACAGCCATTGTTGTTGTATGGCAGACACACTTTTCAGCTGCTAGTTAGTCTCTTAAATTTTATTAATATTTAAAAAGAAATCATCATACGATTTAAATGCTAATACGCATTCGAAAGCTTAGCTCCAGCCGCGACAGGCGCGCACGCTCGGATGTCGCCTCCCGCGCAGCGAACACTCGATTAACTTGTTTCGACCACTTGCTCAGCGCACTCTTCGCATATCATTTGCCAGCAAGCTATTCTTCGTTGTCGCTAACAAAAAATCAAAGTAAAAATGGGAGAAGCAAAAAACGGCTAATAAATAATAATAAAAATGTAGATGGCAATTTATTAAGAGACGCGTACATAAAAATCATAGTTTATATTTTACGAGACATGTCGGCGTTGGACAAACAAATACAAAGCCATAGTGTGTCCAACACGATGGACAAGTGAAACACCAACAATAGTGAGCACAAGCAAATCGAAAAAAAATTGTGATGCCAGACAAAACAAAGAGACAACCAAAAGCCTAAAGAAACGATACGTTTTAGAATATACACACACACAGATATATATTTCTAGTCAAGTTTGAATATTTAAATCTGCGCTACAGATGGCCGCGTAGACGCGCCGGGTGTTGATGGCAAGACAGATAGCGAAAAAGCAGCCCCAGACGAATTGGCAACATGTCACTGACGGCGTATTCGCGCGGCATTGGCCTTTGCGACGAGACAACGCGGCCCACGCAAGCGACGTACACGATTGACATATGCAAAAATCTTAAATGTTTTTCGTAGTTTTGAATTTTTGGAATTTTAATGGAGTTGAAATAGTTACAAAAATCATACTTTAGCGCTGAGTTATGGGCCGAGCGATTAAGTTGTAATTGATATCTTTGTAAAATGATTTGGGAACAAAGAAAAATTTAAAAAGAAAGCTTTCTTTTTGGTGCAGAAGCGATTTATGTGACTCCACAACTCATTTGTGATGCTGAGTTGTCGAAAGTGGTCCAAAAATTTAGAAAATCAATTGAAAAATGAATTCCTCTCATATTTAGATGGGCTTCCAACGACGGTTCTTACAGATTATTGTCGTTTCACATATTCTTCCTAAGTCTCAAACATTTTTACTTCATTTGCAAAAATGAGCGAAGTATTTTCTCCACTTTGATGTTAGCAACTACAAGGAATATGTTTGCCGCGAGCAAGTGTTTTTGATTTTTGATTAGTACAAAATATTCAAAAAAGGTCAAGAAGGCGCTGACGACGAACCATAACCTCGACGGCCATCAACATCAACACGTTAATAAAATAAAGGAATTGGAGCTTAAAAATCGACGTTTAACAGTCAGAGATCTTACCGAAATTGTTGGAATATCAGAAGTATGCGTGAAGCCCGTTTTTAAAGATCATTTGGGCCATAGAAAAGTGAAAGCACGATTGGTTCCAAAATCCTTAAATTTTTTTGAAGAACAGCGTCGCATTAACATCGGTGAAGCAATGCTTTCAGACTACCAGGATGTCATGAAACGTATTGCTATTGGTGTTTTGAATTATTGCTTAAAACCCGTAAATATACAATCAATCGGCCGAAGATTGTAGCAAAAGTGAGCCGAATTCGAAAAAATCACGTCAAAGCAGGAAAAAAATCAAGGTTATGTTGACATTTTTCTTCGATTATCGAGGTGTGGTGCACTCCGAATTCTTTTCGACCGGTCAAGCTGTAAACAGGGAATATTATTTAAGTGTTAGCGTCGAAGCTATTCGTAAAAAGAGGCCGGAGTTATGGGCCGAACAACTCTTGGTTTTTGTACCACTGTTACGTACCGTCGCATCAGCTTTGACTCTTCGTGAGTTGTTCGCCAAATTTTCAACCAATGTCCGAAATGCTACCACCGCATTCATTTGCTTTAGCTTCGTGTGTCTTCAGGCTATTCAGCGAACTTAAACGATCGCTCCGGAGATACTATTTTGAGTAAATTGAAGCCATTAAACGAGAATCGATTCGCGCATTGAATGCTGTTCCGAAAACTGACTTTAACAATTGTTTCAAGGACTAGAAAAAACGTTGGAAAAAGTGTATTGGGGCCAAGGGGGTTTACCTTGGGGGAGATGACATACATTTGGAAGAATAAATTAAGAATTTTTAAATTATGAAGAAAGTCTTGTTATGTTTTGCTCGTAGTAGGACCTGAAATAGTATCAGAAGAATAGAAGGAAAAGAAAGACTATGCAGAAGGTATCCATTTACTTACAAAACAAGCATTATATTTTATAAGAAAAAGAATATTCTAATAAATACAACGCGGTTTTTGTTTGTCCAGACATAAACTTTGTGGAAGCAATTGAAACCAGGTCCTCCTTTTGATTAAAACTTTTCTGGGTAAAAAATTCTTGAGGAAACTCGTCAATAGAATTTACTTGATTCTCACAACTTTGAAAACAGTCTTTTAAACAATAACTTATCTGAGATATAATCGACTCTGATATTCGAAGTGGTATGAAAGCCGACGTAAGTTTTTCACTTGCCAAGTACAACTCAGAAAATTTTGATAAACTTTTTTCATTGGAACTCGAATTTCTTACAGCAACATCCAAATATGAACTTGGAACGTTATTAAGGATATTTGTTTTCAAATATATATACGCGTATACGCGTTCTCGCCCTTTTTTAAATATGTTGTACTAATCAAAAACACTTGCTCCCGGCAAACAATTAGCACCGAAGGATGATAATTCTGAAGGTTTCGGCACGGAAATTTTATGTACTTCAGAAAGACAAACGTATACTAAACACTCATGATTATTTTGTTGTGACATTTGGCACAGATGTCTGTTCGACTAATAGTTTTCGCGCGATATTTAAATTAAAAACGTCTTACTTTTTTTTGCCCAAAGTAATTATAGGAAAGAGGATTCCAGTTCTAGTTTTATTCGTCGCATCGGGTCATGTTATACCTTTTTGGAAAGCTCATTTCACGCGCTAACACGTGTTTGATTGATTGTCCTTTCTTCTAAGTCGTTCGGAGTTATAGCGTCGCAAACATGGAACAAAATGAAGAGAAAATACGGCATATTTTACAGTTTCCATTTCCACCGCACAACGATGGTTTCAACGTTTTCGTTCTGGTGTAGAGGTGGTCGAAGATGCGCCACGCTCCGGAAGGCCTGTCGTCGAAAATTGCGATAAAATCGCTGAATTGGTCGAAAGAGACCGGCATAGTAGCAGCCGTAGCATCGGTCAAGAGCTGGGCATGAGTCATCAAACCGTTATAAACCATTTCAATAAATTCAATAAATCATTCAATAAAAATACCGCAAGACTGACAACCTAATATGTATGCTCGTAGCAATTTTATTTTGCACTTTTGTCAGGAAAAATTGTTATTATATTCTCATTATATAGAAGAACATTATTACAGAATTGGTTGTAAGAGACACATTTTAAATTTGTGTGATCGAAACACTTCACATAAACTTTATATACACACATTAATTTATTAATGAATTTATTTTTTTGCCTTGATTTTCAGATTCTTTAATTATTTGCTCCCCCACTTGAATGCCACTCTCGGTTATAACCGCGTGAGACTACGACACTAAAGAAGAAAGCTTGAATGCCACCAATGGTTTTATCTAATCAACAGCTGTCACAAATTGCCATTTGATGGGAACGAAGATTTGTGCAGTAAGCAATTGAGGAATTTAATGAATGACCATAACGAATCAATTTTTGTGAATCTGATTTAACATGTTGGTGGAGTGTACAAAGTGATTGCTGTGGAGATGTAGCAAAGACATAAAATATTCAACACTTTTATATTGACTAATCGATATCTTGTATACAAAAATACTGAATTTATTAGCAGAGATAGTGATATCAAGTATAGTTTCCAAGTGTAGAATAAGTTAGTCATATAGATGTTGACAATATGATAGAGCTTCAGTAGTCGAAGTCTCTGAGTTAGAGCACCAACTTTTGTTGGAGGAATTGATATTATGTATTTATATTGGAGATACCGATTATCTAAATTGCATTAAATACTTGTGACTGCTTAAAATATTTTTTGTAAATTCAAAGCCATAGAAAAGAGCAAGCAATGCCAAACCCGAAGTATACTTCATACATGAAAAAACTTCAGAAATAGAATTCAAAAACAATTAGAATAATCCATTAATAAACACACGGAAAGTATAATCAGAAGATAAGCTAAATATCTATCAGATAAAACTACACCAAGATAATGGGTGTAAATGATAAGACACCACCCAATGTTTCAAAAAAGACACCTTTGTGTAATCTTTTCTAAATGACAAATATTTCAAAACAATAGAAAACACATCTCGGCTTACGATGAGGCAAACTCTCTGGAAGCCATAGATCGGAGAATAAACTTATTTTCTGTCTTCTGTGAAAAATAACTATGAGTTGATACAAGAGTAAGTGCGGTAAGGTGGAAGTGGCCTCACCATTAACCCAAATAAAATTGAGGTGGTTGTTTTTACTAGAAGCCACAAGATTTCGGAGGCACCACTGCCACGGTTGGAAAGCACGCGCCTGCAGTTAGATTGAGGTAATTATTACTCGTGCTGGTAAAAAAGCTTTCATGAATTTTAGTATCGAGGAAAAAGCAAAAAGGCATCGATGTCATGTCTTACTGCAGACGAGCCTTTGAGAGAGGGTGGGGTCTCTAACTGGAAGTACCCTCTGTTCTTTGAAGAAGTACCGATACTGGTATAGTACCGATATAGTAATCGCCGGAAGGTATATGACCGTGAAAGTTGCCATCAGACTTCAAGAATGTTCTATATAATTCGAATAACCTGTCAACCGATTAATCGAATATCCAGTTTGTAACCGTACATATGAATATTAAACGAATAATAACAATCGAATAGTCGTTCTAGTGGGGATATCTATCCGGATACAGGAAACAAAATATTACTATTCGAATAAAGATCTGTCCGGTTAATTCAGTTGGTCGATTAGTAGAATACCAAGTGCTCTTATATAAATGAACTAGTTACAGAACATTCGAAAATCCTTACTCACTTTGACTTTGTATCGTATCTTTAGGATCATTGAGTCACCAAATCAAACTCCGCCCGCCTTTTCTTTGTCCCGATATCTACGAAGGTGTTGTACGCGCTTAGAAGCCGTTGGGGTAGGTTGGTGAATAAGTATATGGTCAGCAACTATCTATATATTTCAGCTTCAGACTTGCTGACTATTAGAGTGATTTTCAAACAAAAGTTGTTGTAATTAAGGTATCAGTTGATTTACTGCTTTGCAGTGCAGTCTCTCTTAGAAATCGGTGCCTTCAGGGCTGGTTCAGGAATGTCTAACTTCATTCTCAATAGAATCGAGTCACTATGTGCAAAGGCCGGTATAGATACCAGACCACAATAGAATCGTTGCAAAAGCTCATGAGCTGCCAAGGAACGGTACCTTAGTCTCGCTATCAGTAGAATGTGATTAGGTGTATTTTTCCCTTCATGTGTTCTATTAATGAATACTTCAGCTTTGCGGAAACTAGGCTAGTACTAGACTTTCACCGGTTGACTCACTGTCGTAAAATTTATTTGACCCAAGATTGATCGTTAGAGATTCAGTGAGTTCCATTCCCTCAGTAAGGATATCCTTTTCTGTTTTAGGAGTACTAACAGACCATTTCTCTATAGGCGAGGAGGAAACACCTCAGCACTTCCTTTTCGATTGCCTCGTCTTTGTAATAAAAAAAATAGTTTGTGCAAGAATTGAAGCCGCTCGACCTTCCTGAGCGTCATTGCTTCACTCTATGGGCTTTTGAAAAGTTCCAAAAAGATACGATGTTTTCGAGTCAAATTTTGTTCAACGATGAGACCCATTTCTGACTCAAAGGATATGTTTACATGCAAAATTTTCGCATTTGAGACGAAGAGCAATCTGAAGAGTTTAGAGAGCTGCCATTTCATTCAGAACAACAAGAGTTTGGTGTGATTTGTAGGCCGTTAAAATCATCGGTCCATATTTCTTCAAAAATGGTATCCCTAAAAGTCTATTTGATACCTGAAATTGATGAATTGATGATACCTGAAATTGAAAAATCAAAGCACAAAGTACATTGTGGGTACAAAAATTATTTATTTTTAACAATCAAAAGCTTTAAAAGTTTAAACTGAAAAATTTTAATATAATTTGGAATTCGTAAGCTTGCCACCTGATTTAAACAAACTTTTTTGAAAAATTAATCTAATTAAGTTCTCCAAGTATGTATATCCAGAAATGACGTAGACATCTCTCAAATATGTAAACGACTTTTTTATTGCCAATCAAAAAATTAGTAAACACACATTTCATTAAAAAATGAGTGATAGTTAATTACAAATTTACCGTTCAAGCACCCACTGCCAACAACAACACGCAAGCGCTAAGACAGCAGCTCAAAAAGCCGCCAAAGCATGAGAAAGAAAGTTGAAGAAGCAGAGAGATTTTAAAAATCAGAAAACAGCAGGCAGCCTTACAAACAAGTTGAATAAGAACAACAACAATAACAACAAAAGGTCCAAAAAACAATTCATAAAATTACAAAACTAAGACAAATTATAATAACAAGCACATATGAGCACAAAATTCGACAAATACACACTTGCCACACATATGAATAGCACATACATTTACATGTGTGGCATGTGAGTTTGTTAGTTATAATATTTTGTTACGAATTCCAGCAGAACCACCGCCACTCCGACGGTTGAGAGGCAAATTGAGTGCCGCGGGATATCGCCGTCGGCTGGCAGCGCGGCGCAACACGATATCGCCCACCGCTGTGCCCGCTCGCCTAGCCACGCAGCCCTTCTGCTGCCCACGAGCAGCGCGCCTCCACCTACTCCAACTGCGAAAGTGTTGCGCCGGCGTACGGCAGCGCCGCCATTCAACAGCTATTAGCGCAATTAAAGTGTGTCTGCCACAGCATTCACTTTATTAACAATATCCGTCTTGTTGTTGTTGTTGCTGCTGTGGCGTACGCATCATTTGTCAAATTTTTAATGATCTTCGAGCGAACACGGAATTAAAACATGTAAACTGTGCGGCAGTAAGCTGATACGAAGGTGCGTGAAGCGACCGCCTCCATGCAGCGCTCCGTCTATTTATGTGCGTGTGTGTGCCTGCAGTAAGTAAAGGTTAAATGTGGCAGAATGCAGCATCAATAGCTAGAGTTCATCTGTTTTCATTTTCATCTCCGGCTTGTGATTTGTAAAGCGTTTTGTTTGGCGATATCGCGCAGCCGCAGCGCTGTTGCAAGCGAATGATTTATGACACGGCCGCAGTGCCCACAAAAATCTCGATTATTTCTTACTTAATGCGGCATGCGGCTGCCGATGGGGGAGCACCAGCGCCCTTTTATGAATGCTATACACACATAGACACGCGCACAAACAGTTAAGCCGCGCCGCGCTTTTAACTTGCCACTTGGCGCAGGTAAGCGGCAACCTGCAACCGACTGGCATGCCACAAGTTGTAGCCGTGTATTGGAAATCAATTGATGTGCAATTCAAAGCGTAGCAATTCAATTCACTCGACAATGTGCGGAAGGTGCACTCGGCAGCGTGGCAGCGCCTAACCATTGTGGCAACACCACTAAACTTAAAATACGAAAAAACTAAAGCAGCATTGCCTGTTGCTCCTCTCGTGGCTGCGCGAAATGAGTAATGTTCGGCCGTCAATGCGCTGTCAGCTGCAAACAATGCGCAGACGCCGGCCTGTTGCACGCTGAACAGCTCACTCGAATGCGCCGCGCTGCCAGCCAACGTTGCCTGCTGCCGTCTACGCTTTCTCACCTCTTGCTGTCGATCGTTCACGGCGTGCGCGTGTGCTTGTGTGTGTGCATGCTTTGTGCCTCTTCGGCAGCTTGACACCGCATGTGGCAAGTTGGCGTTGAATGGTGGCGGCTGGAGCGCTGCTCATCATCATATCTCGTTTTGCTGCCGCGTTTGCTGCGAGACAACATTCATTCACCAACTTTGCTGTTGTTGTTGGTGCTCCAAGCGACTGCCGGTGCTTTTTATAAAACAGCTGCTTCATCAGCGGCAACAACAACAGCAACAATGGTTGTCGCTTATTTGATTCAGTCAGAATTCCATTTTTTATTAGTTGCTGCCGCTGCTGTTGTTGCTTCTGTAGCTAATGCTGATGCTGTTTGATTGATGTTCGTTTGTTTTGTAAATTCACTTTGTTGTTGCTGTTGTTGTTGCATTTGTTATTGTTCTTCTTGATATGATTTGCTAAGGTTGCTTGCGCTGTTGCTACATGTTGTGCGGCTTTGTGATTTGTTGTTTGTGTTTTTTCATTTGTTGTTGTAATGTATAAATTGGTGTTTGTTGTGGCTACCAACAATGTGTTGGGCGATAAGCACTGGCACACAGTAAAAAACCGATCGAATATTTTCTTATAGTTAAATTTTACTCTCCTAAGCTTTCTTTTCCGATTCGCTAAGTGATTTCGGTTCGGGGGATTCGGTTCGTGTCTACAATAGAGGGGTAATAGCAGATCTCAATATCTCTTTTACCTCGACTTAACACATTTTGTTAAATTTTTTGGGTAATTTTTTAGTTAAGATGCCTACATATTTTGTTAAAAAGACTTTGATGCGGGATCGGAAAAGATTTGGTTGACAACGTAGCTGAAGATCCGACATTGCACAATCTTAGCAGTGCTGTTGATGAGACGTGTGGCCGAAATAATCCAACAATTTAGCGAAAAGCGCTCCAAAAAATGAGACCGAAGCAGATTAAATCAAAATTCGCCGAGGGCACTAAAACTAATCCCAGTTGAGGATTAAAATACGTGCAAATGTGTTTTTTTGCAGTCTCAGTCAAATTTGATCGTTAGGTACATTATTATGGTGGCCATGTTTCATGCATAACTCCATCGTATAGGCTTTTAACTAGCACAGACTCCACCGTAAAAGTATCGATAAAGCTTCTTAATATTATGAAAGCTTTTTCTAATTATGAATTAGAATATAGAGATAGTAAGAACCTTACGAGTTATACTTTTCATTAAATAATATAGATATAACTTCTGAACTACCTTTCAAGTCGAATGATTGTATAGCTCAAACTTCGAACCAAAACACAGTCTGGCGACAGTTGCTATAAAAGACGAGGTTATGATCGTTAAAGGAGAGCTAAATTTAAGTAGTTTGAGTATATACTGGAAAATACACCCTGTCCAGAAAGTATGGGGAATTCTTCATTTAAGATTTTAGGTTTGTACAACTGTTCTTAATTATGATGCCAAAAATTAGCGCGATCTGTCAACCAGTGCGTTTACAGCGGCTGTTCATGTCAGTCGATCTCAGCTCTGGCGTCGAATTTGTTTTGATGTCTTCAATTAACTCAAAACGGTTTCCCCGGAGCGTTTTTTTTTTTTTTGAGTTACATAGCCAGAAGTCACATGGATTTAGGAGAATACAGTGCTTACCCAATGATAATTGTTGAGTGCTTGCCAAAATTTACGTTAAAAAATTTGTAAAATTCGACAAACACTATTGAGGTCGACTAATTAACCTCTTCCTTTGCTTCACCCAGCGGGTACTGCATCGAATACTATCAGAACTGTAGTGTTTTCATCCGTTTGGACATGACCTAGCCAGAGCAGCCGCTGTTTCCTGATTCGCTGCACCTTGTCAATGTTGTCATATATCTCGTCTCAGCTCATCGTTTCATCGACGTCGGTATTCATCGTTGCCAACGTCAAGAACCATAAATCTTCAGCAGAAACTCGCAATGCCAGCCCATCTGATCTTGTCATCACTATGTGGCCGGACGGTAATATGTGTGACTTATAGAGTTTGGTCTTTATTCGTCGAGAGAAGACTTTACTTCTCAATTGCATACTCAGTCTGAAGTACCACCTGTTGTTAGAGTTATTTTGCATTGGATTTGGAAGCTGACGTTGTTGTTGATGTTAATGCTGGTTTCAAGATAGACGAAATTATCTAAGACTTCGAAGTTATGACTGTCAAGGGCGAGGTGTGAAGCAAGTCGCCAGTGTGACGACTGTTTGTTTGATGACAGGAGATATTTCGTCTTGGCCTCGTTCACAACCAGACCCATATGATTCGCTTCCTTATCCGGTCTGGAGAAAAGAGAATTAACGGTGCGGTTGTTATGGCAATGATGTCGATGTCATCGGTGTAAGCCAGGAGCTGTACAATAGTAGATTAAAGAAGTGCATTATATGGTTACGCATTGTCTGTTTCCCGATCCTGACGAAGATTTTTGTATTGCTCAACGTAAGTTTGAACACCCGTATTAGTCTTGCGAGGCCGTCGAATTCAGATACAACAGCATTAAGGCCTTTTCTTGCAGCCTCTTTTCCCAGGTATTTTCCAAGATTTGGGGCACGGTTAATAAACGGTAATTGACGCAGATAATGGAGTCTCCCGTTTTGCGGTTTGACACAGCACGCATAAGCGTCGAGCATGGTTTCAATCAACCATAGTTGATACGCTCGGCCGGTAATACATCGGCCTCTCTGTCTGCAAATGCGTCCCTCTTAAATTCTTGGTATCTATCTTATCCCGTACGTGCGGTCGGTTTTAACGCTGCGATGTAGGCAGTCTGTTTTCTGAGGATGGAGCCATATGTAGATGTTCACGCAATTGAGCAAAGTTCTTTGAACGCCATTCCCTTGTAAGATAAGCAAAAAACATCCGTTTAAAGACGAACTAAAGTGAAAACTTCACATTGCCCATAAAGTATTTTTCCTTTAATTTTGGTTATTTTATCCCTTGTGTCTAATGAGTTTAAACCTACTTAATTTTGGAATACATTTTTGTAAAGACTTGAGGTTGTGACTGACCTCACATACAAAAATTTTACAACTTCGACTTTTTCTCTCAGTGCATAAATATTAATTTTCAATTTCTTTACTTCCAGCAACGTCCGTTTTCTGCTCACCGCTTCGTTATACATCATCGAACTTTGTTGTTGCTTATATGCTTTTTGGTCTGTCGAAGAGTAATTGCTGCCAACGCCGAACATGACGTTTATGCCAAGCGGAACATGATAGTTTCGCGTCTAATTAATGTTGCCTCGCATGTGAAACAAATACAAAAGTCAACGCGTCCCTTAAAGTACACACGGGGATATTACCAAAGGCATAAATTCAATGAGAAGAATTAAATTATTTACCTGAGCAAAGCGCATGCGCAGCTACTTACATGCCAAGCGCTGGAAAAGCGAAAAAAAATCTGAATATTTTCGCGAAATTTACGATGTGACAAAGTGACTTGCGTTATCTGTTGATTTGTGTGACAACGCTGCTCCTGCGCCGAGTGAATGAAACATTAAATGCAACAACCACAAAATAATAATGCGAATACTGTGCCAACAAGTGGCGCAACAACCGCTGATGCGTATTTACTACGCGTAAGTGCCACTGTCATTGCGCATGCGCAGACAAGAACAACGCCAAACTCCGCCGAAGTGACCAGTGACCATCTTGTGGCGTAAGCGCAGTCTTGCACCCCACAATGACACGTGAAAATGTAAAAATCGTTTCACTGTCAGCAATAACACTTCTGCTGCCGTCGTCGCTGCTGCTTTACGCCATGTCAAATGGCAGTCGCATATTTGTCTCATATTACCGTGGTCACTGTTGCCTTGTCGGCTGCATGTGGCATGGATGCAAAGTGCCAGCCTCTGAAATGTACGGCAACTATTAAAAATGAGATTGTTGGTCAATCATCGCTGCATGTTTGCTGTTTTGCAGCTGTCGACTACTGTTGCTCTGCTTAGCGCGCTGTTGTTGCCTGTGAAATTGCCTCATTTGCCGTGGCATGCGGTCTGGTGGGTTGCTGGACAAAAGTATCCTTCCGTATATAATTTTATTTATTTTTGTTATTTTGTTGTAGCGCTCTCATGCTACTCATGCTGCTGACGTGGCCCGAACATGTTGCTGACATTGAACAGCTGGCATGTTAGCCGTCATGTTGGCTGCTGTTGCACGTGTACTGCTGCTACCTGTATTTTATTATATTACAATGCGGGATTATAAATATTATGCAATCACATACCATATACATACGTACATACATATGTTTTATATATACGAATATTTGTGGGAATCAAACTCATTTGAAAAGATATAATATACTTGGAGTTAAGCCTTTGTCAAGGTTTACTACTAGGTTCTAATTGCTATGAATTCTTTGAGCTCGCATGAAAATATATTTGGCATCGTTGGAATATCGAAAGATGTAGTAAAAACCATTTTGAAAGATCAATTGAGCCTATAAGAAAAGTAAAAATACAATTTATTCCAAAATCACTAACTTTTTTTCGAAAAACAGCTTCGCATTAGCGTCTGTGAAACAATGCTTTCCAATTAACAGGAAGTCATGAAACGTATTGCTGACGATGAGTGTTGGATCTATGCTTAGGATTAAAGAGCTGCAAAAATACATTTGCCACTAACATGCTTGCAAGCACTCCTAGTATTGTATTCTACTCAAAAGAGTATGCGAACCTTTAACAGCACAAAGCCGCTACTCTCCATTGAGAGTGCAATTACTAATTATACTCTTTTTGTTGAACTAAATGTAGTAAACTACTAGCCACGATCGTGAACAAAAATTAAGCGAAGCTACAGCAACAAGTAGAGAAAATATTTCGTGCTGCTTGTATTACTCCCAAGTACTTTTAAATCCGAAATTAGTTTTTGCTTGTTTGTGACTTGGCTGGTATTGCTTGCGCTGAAATTTTGTCATATTTAATTACGGATATGGAACTTGATAGCGTAAGTTATTAAATATATATTTATTTTGTTTTTTTTTTATAATGTATAAATATTTGCAGTCGTTTAGTAACGACTCACCTGCAGCAAACAACACTTCAAGTAGTAGCTTAAGTAATAGTGCCATAAGAGAAAAAATTGTTAGTGGTGAACTAAAAATTTCTAAAGCTACTGGGAAAAGCAAAGTTTGGGAGGTATTTGGAATAATAGTAAATGAAATTAACGAACAAATTCCAAATATTGTAGCCTGCAAAACGTGTTTCAATATATTTAAGCACTGCAAAAAATCCACCTCAAACTTGTTGAAGCACAAGTGCTTTATAAAATACACATTGACAAGTAATTGCGAAAGTATCAATAAAATAGAAATAAGCGCAGAACGCAAAAAGGAAGCGTTGGAAATTATAACGGAATGGGTCATTAAAAACTGCAGGCTATACAAAATAGTTGATGACAATGGGCTACATAAACTATTAGAATATTTTTCTCATCTTGGTGTGAAATAAGGGCAGCCTATCAATGTGCAAAGTGCGTTGCCGCATCCGATTACATTATCCAGAAACATAGATAATATATACGACAAATATTTTAACGTAGTAAGAGCCGACCTTGGATATGCCAAACTATATGGATATGGATTAACAACCGACCTTTGGACAGACAATTTTTTAAGGAAAACGTATCTAGCGCTTACAGTTCATTACATTAAAAATGGAAATATTGTAAACCAACTTCTTGGCTTACGGTCTATGAGCGGCGAAAAAAATACAAGTAAGTAATTTTGGAATATTTAAAAACACTAGTTAATCTACAGGGTGTACTAATAACTAAATTTAGGTTCGCAAATAAATGTTGTTTAAATATGATATATTTTCGCACATAGCTATCGTTTGCTAAAAAAACCATCTCTTAAAATACAACTAGGTATCGAGTTAAGTATGGGCGTAACCCCGTTTTCTATTTTGTGTTAACATTTCATAAATTTTTCTTCTTTGCAATTTCATTAAATAATAGTCTTTGCAATATTTTCGAAATCTTTAGAGTAATTAAGTATTAAACTGCTTTCTTTGCGGTTCGCCTATTTAGCAAAATTTTTTTATAATATTCACTTTCGCGTGTAACCTCATAAAAGTACGTACGTGAATATTCATAAATAAATATTTTCGAACCCTCCTAAACACTCTTTGAAAATTATTGTATGTACATATACATACATATGATGGCTACGTAGACCTTAGTTTTTATAAAAATTAGACTGGAATTCGTTTTTTTCTTTGTTTATTAATTTCAGGTGTAAATATTCATTCAAAAGTTACCAGAATCCTTGAAGAGTTCGAGCTTAGTCTGGACGAAAAGGCAATTATTGTAACGGACAGGGGATCCAATATGGTTGCTGCATTCCGTTCATATCGTCACCTGTTCTGTGTGAATCATTTGCTACATAATGTACTTCAGAAAGCGATTGAAGCGACCAAAGATATGGCGGAACTGTCCCGTTCCTGCACGAAGCTTGTCAAATATTTTAAAAAGTCTGGACAAAACTCGTCTTTAAGAAACACTTTGAAAAGCTTCTCTCCGACACGTTTCAATACAATTTTTTATTTGCTCTTATCTATACAGAGAAATTGGGGCGAAATATTTAGTATATTGCAGCAGGAAAATAATCTAGACAAAATAAATAATATTCAGTTGCATCACTTAAACGCTATAATCGCCATTTTAGAGCCTTTCGAACAAGCGTCTAAAAAGTTAGAGGGTGAAAAATATGCCACAATTTATCTCGTCTATGTTTTACTTCATAGGTTACAAAAAGTTTGTACTGTTGCTGTCACCGATTCCGAACCAGTTACAGAATTCAAGGAAAAACTGAACACATATTTACAGTCTACAGTTATCGATAATCTGAATATCATTCATAAAATTGCGCTCTTTTTATTCGTTCCGCGAATAAACTTGTACCGTTCTCCGAAATAGACAAAACTTTTACTAGAAATGAATGTAAGCGGCTAATGGCAGAATTCACTGTAGATGCAATAAACACTGAGTCGTATCCCACGCCGTCTTGTTCTACCGAAAATAGTATATTGTTTACGGATTTTGTACAACCAAGACAAACGCTTAATGTTGAAAATAAAATCGATAAAGAAATGCATAAGTACGAAAACACTGACGTCGATTTTTATGATCATTTCGACATTATTCAATGGTGGGACGGTCACAAAGAGGATTTTCCAATTTTATATAAACTGAGCTGTCGAATTTTAGCAACTCCAGCTTCCTCAGCTCCTTCTGAAAGAGTGTTTTCCGTCGCCCGGAATATTATAACCGAGAAACGCTGCAGCATTAGTTGTAATGACAGCGCAATAAATAAAATAATGTTCCTGCATTCAAGTATAGACTAAAAACGTATTTAAAAGTGTATTTAAAAAAATAAAAATTTATGTGCATTATAATTATTTTCGCCGTCTTTGAAAAAAGTTCTTTTCTTAATTTTGTATTTTCTTTCCTTCCGTGTTTTTTCTGAAAGATTATATCCATCTTTGTTTATCAAATAAACTACATATAAAAATTTATGTTTCATTAACGAGTTTTCATTATCTTAATGCAGCAAAGCAAATTGAGTGTACCAATAATCAACAGCTCCATAGATATCCGCAAGTACTCCAAGCACAGTTCACTACTTTAGCATACTTCTCACTCTATGTAATTGTAGCTTGCAAAGCAAATACAATTTGCATTGCTTATGATCGGCTTTTTACTTACACATACACCAACTGGTTTGTGTTTGCCGGCACTCTACAAGAGAACGGAGAGACAAAGAGTTTCAGTAATTGCGCTGCTGGCAAATGTCTTGTTGGGCGGTTTAAATGTATTCATGCAGCGCTTTACTTAGGATCCCAGAAAAGACGATCAATCGATTCAAGCAATATCATGAAGCAACCACCCTATTCGCCTGATTAAGCTCCGCGTGACTTCTGGCTAAATTCGCGTAAGCGGTGTCTACGCCAATAAAGAAGAAGACTTCTGGGTATTCAGCAAACTTCCGGAGAGTTCGAAAAAAGCGTTTTGAGTCTATTGAAGGCATTAAATGTGGAATGTGGCCAAGGAGATTTACTTTGAGAGGGACTTGGAAGATTAAGGATTTCAAAATTATGGACAAAGTCTTAACTTGAGAATTTTTAAGCTCAGAGGACAAAGACAATTTCTAAACCATAGTTTGAGGTTATAGATGTTAGATTTCTTAATGATACTGACTTTAAAAATTTCTTCTAAGTAAGTTACCTAGCATAAGAATGCAATCCACAGAGGAGTCAAAAGCTCATAAGTGTTTGAATTGATTGAAGATGCTTTTGCTATTTTTTATTTTCGAAATTCATAAAATGTTTTTGACTGTAAAAAATATGTTAACCGACTAAACATATTTTAGAATCTCTATTAAGAGTTGATCTCATATGTGTATAGTTAAGAAGAATATCCAATAAGTTCTTAACCCACAAAAATTAAAAATTTTGAAAATTGGAATTTTGTTTCCTTTAAGCTGGATCTGAAGCTCAAAATTCTTTAACTCATCTTAAATATATATTCTCTGCAGGTTTGTTACATAGGATTTCTTGGCGGCGTTAACTTTCCCTTTTTACTAAAATTATTGTCCGGCGTTTAATTTTTTCAAGTTTGTAAATAAAGACAGACCATAGAGGCCAAATCTATAAAATACGCTTAGTGGAATAGCATTACGTAGCTTAATTTAACCAATTTAGCCCGGGTGTGGTTTTCTTGACCAAATGGGTAAGTTTTTTCTGCAATCCGAAGAGTAATCAGCTCTTCTCTTCATAGTTGTTTTATCTCCTTGAGGTGCATAGGACTTCAACAATATGTATTCATTGATTTTTTGATGTTTCGATAGAGCTTTCGCCTCACTATAAGTTTTTCCCACTGACTACAGTTCTTTTCCAAGCATGCATTTTCAGGAGTGCAGCATTCTTCCTTTCTGCTGTCTTGTAGGTTCTAATGCTCAAACCAATTTCATCTATGACTGTATGTTTTCTCGATTATTATTGTTTTTCCTCCAGGCTGTGGAAATTGATTATGAGTCCTTGCGAACTGTGTCCTTCATCCTGCTGGGGGGTAGGACTTCTTTGAGTGTGTTTGTCGAGTGAAGTTCCGGAAGTCCTGAAGTCTTTTGAGTATTCAACTGCATCAAATACCGGTGTGTTCCTGTCTCACGGTGGCGCTTCTTGTTTGAGATGAGCAAACGCGGTAGATTTCACATGCCAAATCTTAGTTAAAGGTTTATCCTAGGCAATATTATATTATGTTAATTATTTGTCCCATCTTCAATCTGCGGTCTGTCATTTCCATATCGTCTCCGATATTTGACCACATCGAAACTAGTTACACTGCTTTTGAAGAGATTCGGTAGACAAAGTTTTTGATTTCATTTTGCGTTTACCCTTCCAAAAAGTGGTATAGAAACCTAATGATATTACTTATTTTAATTTTTCTGAAATTTAAAAATTCCTAACATTTGAACAGCAGTCTTCTATGAGTTTGTGCCATATTTCCCTTAAGAAAGCGCTACTATTAGTTGATGAGGTTCGGCTTTTATCGAACCGCCTGCACAATTTAGCATTCTTATGCCGAATTCTTGTATTTTCTTCTCTTTAAAGAATGATCTACTTTAAAGAAAAGAAAGAACTTGTTATGAAGATCCCGCTTCTATGTTTCTATTTTTTTAATTATGACTTTTTTATTACTTACTACGAAAGCGTAAGCCTTCTTTGTATAACAAGACTGAACTCTCTGATTATAGCTATTTTAGGTACACAAAAACCCAAAAAAACTTCGAAAACTGAAAGGTAACCGCCAAACAGTTTCAGATATATTAACGGGTTTGTGAGAATTTTCAACTTAGTGTAATCGGTTGCAACACTTTAAATATGTTTTTCTCCGAAAAGTTTGAACCAATCGCCGTGAAGTTTTCACATGAACTTTTCATACAAATTTGTCAAGTAATGATAAAAAGTGTAAGACTTTGATAATAATTTCGATTTTTTATATCACCTTGAATAGTAAATTTTTTCTTAAAAAACAAGTTTCTGGGAATCTGCCAATTTCAAATATGCAGTCCTATATTTTTTAGCTTTTCATATTTGACATAATTTTAAGTGGAATATTTTCGTCAGCACCAGACCTCTTTTTTCGAAGGTTCTTCTGGAGATCGACATCAAATCAACATAACCAGAATTTTTCACAATGAATCACCGATTATTAATTAAAAATGTCTTTTCAAACTAAAATATTTTCTCAAAAAAATTTAATTAGAAGATCTGCAAACAGAGGTAGGTGAGAGTACAGCCCAGTGCTGGATGCGTCATTTTGAAAGACTATCGAAAGACAGTATTTTGCTACCTCGTTTCGTCGCTGAGTTCAAACCATTTGGTACCCTCAATGAAACTACTTACTCCCTTATGGATTTGGGTATACATATGTATATACACATTCAAAATATGATACCTGATGGATTCTAAGTGTTCTACATCGGGATTGTGATCTAACTGGGCACTCGCAGAGAAAGTGTAGAACCGTTTCTTTATTGCCTTCTAGCTTGCAGTTGCGGCAAGTATGGTATGAGGCATTAACATTTTTAGCATAATGTACTCCAGATGGTCAATATCAGGTTATCTTAGCTATAAGTCTGTTTATAATTTTTTTGGACTTTGTAATAAGTAATAATCTGCGTCGCTATCTCGCATTTGGTTGTAGATTTCCTTTTGTTCTGAGTCATTTGTTTCCATCACGTATAAGCCCTATTGATAGATAAACAGAACAAGTGGAGAATTTTTTTTTGCTTAATTTGAAAGTGCAATGTCTTGAGCATATACTGTGACAATTTTAGACAGAAATTCGAAATATTTCGGGAGTTATAACGAGTTTCCTAGAGCGCCTCACAATCCTCGAGCTTTAAACGCGTTTTTCTCAAAACATTGTTTTTCTGGTCGGACTGGATCTTAATTTTTTTTCTACTTAACCAATTTAACAGGCTGTTCTACACACTTATAGTTCTCGTCGGTATTATTTTCACCCCTAACTTTTTATTTTATAACACTTTCTTTGCTAAAATAAAAGGACTTTTTTCAAAGTCCGCTATTTTGTTATTTACCCCTGAAATTTAACTTCATTAGTTCCGACCAGAATGGCATGTCTATAATTAAGAATAGTCAAGAATATTTGATTTCAGATAACAGCAAGAGAAATCACCAGGGCCATCCATGTGCGTTTTTTTGAGGTTCCAACTCCAACTGACAATAATAATAGTAATAAAGTATTACATTTTTTCAAACTAATAACACTCTAAATATTCGAGATAATTCATTTCTATTTTCCTATAAAAAAACCACTCTCCAATGAAGTGATGAAAATAGGCATAAGATACCAGACTATTACCTTAAAACTTTCCTAAATTTTTTGACTGCGCTAGAGCTTATCTTTAGAGACGACAAGGTTAGAAATACCATCTGGCTATTTGTAACTCTCTGTATCCTCCCGTAAGTAGAATTTTACAAGCTTTATCTATGCCAACAGTTCTGATTAGAAAGTTCTAGCTGCGTTTGATAAAAGAATGGAGAAAGAGGTAGAATGATAGATCAAGATCCTCGTAGTATACCGCCTTCCTTACTCTGCAATCTCGAAGAGAGAGAGAGGTACTACGTACGTATGTGTCTAGAGGGATAGCCTTTGAAGGTGGCGAAACCTTTGGTCGCCTATTTTAAAGTTTCGTCAGGGAAGCTAAATCTTCCATCACTAAAATCCTAATTAGGTGATATCTTCAACTATAAAAGCGAATGCCGTAAGTTCTTCCAAGAATCTTCTAAGGAAATGCACTTTGGTCTTTCTTTTTAATTGGAAAAATATAGACGAGCCGCAGAACAGGTTCCAACTTTGCGTAGAAATCAAGTGCAATTCGAATTTTCATTAACAACTTCCTGTTGGCGACTAACACTTGGCAGACACCAGACACAAACACAAACACAAACAAACAAGTGGTTTTACAAAAAATACCAGAGCGCACTGCTGCCGAAAGCGACAGGGGATGAGGCGTTAAACGCTTTGGTGAGTCAAATGACATGTAAAATAAATAAATGTCGATGGCGTCGAAGTGACAGCGTTACGATTTTGAATTTATGGCACGATGTGCCAGGCACAAGCGCCCTGAATACCGCGAAACGCAAGCCGACGAACATCTTCGAACACAACAACAACAACAAAAGCAAATTGGTGCAATTGAAAAAAAGGAGGAAGAGAAGACATTGAAAAGGACACCGCATGACAACGAGCCACAAGCGCACACATACACGCATACA